>APFE030516389.1:238186-250267 GCA_000404065.3 Pinus taeda | reverse complement strand
GCCCAAAACCTGCACAGTGCTTTCCTACAATAGTAAAGCTTTTCTGCTCAATGCGTCGGCTACCTTATTCGCTTGCCCACTGATATGCTTCAGCACAATATTAAAACTTTGTAAGTACTCCACCCATTTGGCATGTTTATGATTAAGTTTGTGTTGCTGCATTACATACTGTAATGCAGAATTATCTGAAAACAGCACGAACTCGTTCCCCAACAAATAATGCCTCCAGTGTCTTAGCGCCTGTACCACTGTGTAGAATTCCTTATCATATAAGGAGTACTTCTGCCTACTCTCATTCAGCTTTTCACTGAAAAATGCCACCGGTCGATCCTCCTGCCTGAGTACAACCCCGTTTGTTGTTCCACTAGCATCACAACGTACCTGAAATAATTTTTGAAAATCTGGTAGCCTGAGAATCGGTCTTTCTGTTATTTTCCTCTTCAATAACTAAAAGCTCTTTTCTGCTGCTTCTGTCCATCGAAAAGGTTGGCTGGCCTTTTTGATGGTCCCCAACATAGGAGCAAAAATTCCGCTGAAATTTTTAATAAATTTCCTGTAAAAACTTGCTAATCCGTGGAAACTACATACCTCAAACAAATTCTTTGGTGACGGCCAATTTATGATTGCTGTCACTTTCTCTGGATCCATCTTTAATTCGTTCTCTGCTATCACAAATCCCAGATAAATTAACTCTCTCTGTAAAAACGTACACTTCTTTAGATTGATCAATAACTTGTTCTGCTGTAACTTCTCTAACACTTTACGCTCATGCCGGAAGTGTTCTTCTTGTGTCTTACTGAAAATAAGTATGTCATCCAAATAAACAATTACAAATTTCCCAATATATTCCTTGAGCATCTCATTCATGAGTCTCATGAAGGTGCTGGGCGCATTGCTCAACCCAAACGTCATGACTAGCCATTCATATAAGCCCTTGTTGGTTTTAAAAGTTGTCTTCCACTCGTCTCCCTCACGTATCCGAATCTGGTGATATCCACTTTTTAAGTCTATCTTAGAAAAGTAAGTTGCCCCACTCAGGCAATCCATCATATCATCCATACGCGGTAACGGAAACCTGTACTGTATGGTGATTTTATTGATGGCCCTGGAATCAGTGCACATCCACCATTCTCCTCCCTTTTTGGAGGCGAGAACTGTTGGTACAGCACATGGGCTCAAACTCTCCCTGATCAATCCTTTGTCCAATAGCTCCTGCACCTGTTTTCTGATTTCCTCATTATCCTTGGGGCTCATTCGATAAGCTGCCTTATTCGGTAAGCTGGCTCTTGGTATGAAATCAATATGGTGACTAATGCTCCGCTTGGGAGGTAACTTATCCGGCAAGTCGTCTACTACTATATTTGTAAACTCTTCCAACATCTGCTGTATTTCTACAGACAGATCTATGATTTCTGTGTGTAACAAAACTGTCCTTGTCTTTCTGACTACAGCGTAATTCATCTCGTTGTTTTCAACCTGATTTAAAAATTGTTTTCCGCTCATAAGCAACGCCTTAGGTTCATTTACTTCAACTGCCTCTTTCTCTTCCCTGATAGGCACAAGGGTATGCTTAACCCCGTATTTTTCAAACTTATAACAATTCAATACCCCATCATGTGTCACTTTTTTGTCATATTGCCAAGGTCTGCCCAACAAGGTGTGGCATACGTCCATTGGCATAATGTCGCAAACAATTTTATCCTTATAACGTCCTATCTGAAATTCAACTTCACTCTGTTCATTCACCAGCAACTGGTGTCCCTTCTACAGCCACAAAACTCGATATGGATTAGGGTCTTTCAAACGCTTTATTCCTAACTTCTCTACCATCTCAGTTGACACAAAATTGTTAGTACTTCCGCTGTCAATTATCATTTTACAGCACTTACCTTGCGATTTACAAACTGTCCTGAATAGAGCTTTCCGCTGCGTCTGCTCAACAATCTCATCAACTGGCTTCAACAACACCTTATGCAGCACTAAAGCTTCTCCTGTTTCTGGGGCATTTTCTGCCTCTTGAGGAGGTGTTGCTGCTTCCTCTGGCTGTGCCATATATGCGCCTCGCTGTCCAGCTGAATCTGTTTCTGGGCACTCAAAAGAGCAATGCCCCCACTTGTGGCATCTGTAGCACTGGTATCCAGTTCCCCTTCCACGGCCATTTCCTCTGCCGCGCTGAAATGATCTGCCACCCCTCGTTCCATCTCCTTTTTCTGTTGTTCCTGAAGTCCTCGAACTGGTGGCTTCTTCGCTGTTGCTGGCAGTTCGGCCCCTGCCATAGGACTGGCCTCTTCCTCTGTTAGACCCTCGTCCTCCCTGGGCATTCTGTCTTCGGTTAAGTTTTTCCTCTGCTTTGACCGCACTCTGATATGCCTCCTTCGTATTATTGGGAGACAAAATACTTATTTCATCTAAAATCTCCATCCTCAGCCCGTTTACATACCTGGTTGTCCTCTCTGCTGTATCCTCTGTATATCTTGCTCACAAGCTTACTCGATAAAATTCCTCTGTATATTCTTTCACCGTCAGACCTCTCCGTCTCAAGTTCTGAACCTCCCTATGTAACACAATTTGGTAATCTCTTGGCAGAAATCTGCCCTTTAGTTTGGCTACCATCCTTGTCCAAGTCTTTATCAGAGGCTTGTTCAACCTCTTCCTCTCATTTTGGACACTGTCCCACCACAGGGTTGTGTGTCCTTTTAGCTTTGTCGCTGCAAACTTGACCCTACGGTCTTCACTAATTTCTTCACATTCAAAATACTTGTCCATCTCACTAATCCAATCCAATACAACATCAATCGATAAACTGCCATCGTAGGTTGGTAATTCTGGTTTTGGTTTACAATTTGACAATAATACAGACTTCAATAACTTCACTTCTGGTGAGTCACCTTTAGCCCCATCTGCTGCTACTTCCACTTCTTCTTCACTCACATCACCTAACTCTGGATCTCTCCTTCTGCCTGCCTCCACTGCTTCCAATCGGGTAGTAAGAACTCTGAGTTCTTCCCTTAACGCCTCATTTGCCATTCTACGAGCACCTCTGCCTCATCCTCGCCTACCTATATCTATTTCTCCCAAATCTTCTTCAACTCAAACTACTCTGGTACCACTCTGATGGGACCCAACCCACTTGGCGTAACCTTTTGCACTTTATATGTTACAGTTGGATGTTTACGTGGCGGTGAACCGTCGTCTTTCCCGTGGCTCTATAGTTAGGTTAGTTATGCATTGAATGTGGGTGTAAATGCGGCAGTACTCTGCCTTGGAAAACTATACCAACCTAACCTTTGTGCGCCTTCTCGACTCTTCTCTGTTATTGTTCTATTGGCTTCCTAGGGTTTCGAGCTCTGCGTATGGAAAAAAAATGGTGAGGGTGCTGTATTATGGTTCCTTTGGCTCTGTGTTACAATTTCATAGCTTTTCACTGCATTTGAGCTGGCTCTCATTGTTGGTTGAGGCCTTCGCTGCGCATTTGGTTATTTGTTCGCCTGTTTGTAATGATGTTGTTCGGTTCTGGGGTTTTCTTGCTCGTCTTTTGTGTTCACTCTCTGGTAAATTGCTCTTCCGCTCTGTTGCGCTGTTTTTGATAAAAAATGTTGAGGTCTGCGTGCTTGTAGTGGTCACTGTAACAATGGTTGTTCATGAAATGACTGGTTTCAAATTTAATCCTTCAGTTCTGGCATTTAGCTTTCGCTATCCCGTTTTTGCATATGCTATTGGTCTTCTGGTCCATTATTTCCGAATTTGGCTGTGGTAGTGGTTCCTGGGTTTATTGTCTTTCTGGTAACGCTGCCTTGTCTGTGGCTGTGAGCACAGGAATAATGGGAAAGCGCCTTCAACCTCTGCTACAGGTAAATTGTCACTCCTTGATTCAATTTTTACGCGTTCCTCATTCTGGGTCTAACCCCAAACTGCTCCTCTGGTCTTCAGTTCTCTATGGCATCCTCTGTTTTGAAAATTTGGCTCCTCCTCACGCGTTCTCCAGGTGAGGGTTTCTTCTCTCTCGTTCATTTAATTCTGTAATGTTGGTTTTGCGAGGGTTTCATCCCTCCGAGCTTTAATATGGTTCAAGCTCACTCTCGCTTGTCTCTTGCAGGTCCTCTTAGGTGGCCTAGATGGCGCACATCTCTGTATCTAGGAACGTTTGGTTGTGTATATGTGGGTAGAACTGTATCTTGTACTGTTCTCTTGCATAGAAGTCATTGTTCGAAGGACGGCTCGTCCGTTAGTTTACTGTTTGGTTATTATGTAGTTCGTGTCTGTCGTTGTCATTCTGAGATGAGTTCTCTGTATTGGAACGCAGCTTCAACGTAGCCCTGTTACAAATCTGTGTTCAAACCCTAACTAGGGTTTTATGCTTAACTATATCGTTGTGATTTCTGAGTGAATTTTACCCTTGCCGTGACTGTATCGGTCTATGTAATGTATGAGGGAACTCGGCCCTTCCAGTTCTGGCTATAAATTACTATTTCTGAACAATATAAATGAAAATCGTTTTTATGAAAGAAATTTATGATATTTGGTACCTGTAACTCCTTCGTTTTTGGTTTGGTTATGTTGTTGGGCATTCAATTCGTTTGCTTGTCTTTCAATTCATTTGCTTGTCTTTAGTGGCTGTGCATACCCGCTCTTCCTTCACTGTATTTCTATGCGCTTGTATGCAAGCGTGATTACTTATTTGGTGACCTGGAATCTACTTAAGATCTTCTCTGTTTGTCAATAATCTCAACTATAATTCGTACTTGTACAGTAGCCCTGATAATATGCTTAGTTTACAATAATGTAAAGTTCTTTTAATATGAATGAGAGATCAATAAATAACTTAGAAAATAATATTGATGGACAGTACTTCTCTAATTTTTTTGAATGCTTGACAATTCTGTTATTAAATTTACTTGGCTTATTCTCTTCTGAACTTCTCCTTGTCCCTTACATGTATTTTTGGCTTTATAGCCTCTGTCTTCAGTTAAGGCTTGCAGTTTGTTTCTTTCTGTTACAAAGACAGTTACATAACTTCTATTCCTATCCGTAACTATAGTCATTTGGACATTACAAGACATGTAGGACAGTTAAGGTTATTTTCCCTAATTATAGAAACTACCCTTTAATCAATTACGAAACTACAGTAATCCTAAACTAGAAAAGTAAAGACATATAACTGTTCTGACTTGTAAAATAAAGTAAAAAGAAAAATTATTCCCAATAGAACTTAACAGTTCAGTTCCTCACTTGTGAACCTGGTTGGAGTCTTTCTGCCTCGTTACTGTGAGTTGGATGCTCCTGCATCAAGTTACTTGCTATAAATGTACTTGCTTTCCTTTGTAAAATACATATATCCACATGCAAGAAAAAATGGCTAACACATTAGTTTCTTTTAGAGAAAGGCATGTCTTTGTTCATACAATAGATTTTTCTTTTCGAAAAGGGACTTACATTTGCAAGCATGATAATAATTTCGATCATGCTAGCTTCCCCTTAGAAGGGAAAATATACTGTAGTGGAAAAATTACTTAGTTACAAGCACAAAGAAGAAGCTAAGAGGCTATCTCTCTTCAAATAAGTTTTTATCTAATTACATGCATGAAAACAAATATAAGTTTCTAGTATCCTTTAAGTGAAATAGATGGTTACAATGGTTTCTTTTGGATATGGACGTGCTGGTGTGAGAATGAGCATAGTAATGGGGCAATTATTTTCACATGCTTGATAAATATTTGTTTATACATGCACAATGCTATTAGAAGAAGCATGCATACTGCATGTTGTGATATTATATTTACATCTCATGTATGCACATAAATAGATGTTAAAATATCACTTTTAAAGAATGATTATTGATTGAGTAATAGTTTATCTGATCATGTTACCAAAGATTGTTGATGAAAACAATGACAGTGAAGGGTGGTGATTTGTGAAAAGGAAAAAATATGTTTGACATTGTAGGAGATAAGAACTAATGGTCCATGCTAATGAGTATGAGTTGTATGATGGTTCACTGATGGAACAATAATGCCACAAGGTTCTAGGGAGTGGTGATATGTGGGTAAATGGTTTCATGACAATTGTGATAGCTTTTAGCTACGTATGTGGTATTTTATTCATATTTCATTATAATATTTTATAACAATGGATAAGGGATGGACTCCCTTATAATCCATTGAGTGCGAGTGAACACCCTTAAAAGTGTTTGATAATAAAATGAAATGTTTGTTGGTTTTTCCCCTACGGGGTTTCTAAGGTATATTAGTGTTCATTGGTGATGTTGGTTCCTTACATAATGTGATGTTGATAATTTCAAGTATGGGATTAATTAATATGGTTGAATGAATCATGAAATGGATGCAAGGTTACAACATACATTTAATGTTAATATACCATAAGAGTGGTTGTTAATGGTTATGAAACTTACTATTCCTCTACTAAAGTTACTTTATGCACTAATAAAAATCCTCTCTAATGGTTAATGAGGAATCTATAGTAGGGATTTGAATAATTATTTGTGGATAATTTGTGTAAAAATTTTCTTACTCCCTTCATTTTCATGTGAGGTTACCGGGGTATGTTACAAGTGGTATAAGAGATAAAGGTTGCAGCACTAACATCTTTGGGAATTCGTAAGTAGAATATAAATAGACGTATGACACCAGTGGACATTAGCTTAGGTATGAGTATAAAAATCTACATATTGATATATACAATAAACTACTTTTGACCTAAGATGTGCGATTCATGTTTATAACCACATTAAAGAGTCGTAAGTAATAAATTCTAGTGCAAAACTATGTTGATGATATTTGAATCTTGATGAGGATAAAAGAAAATAAAACCTTTGTCACACTTATGAACAATCTTGAACACTCACTAAGGAAAGTGAAAATCAACTACCAACTTTTGCAAATATGGAAATAAATATGGAAATATTAATGATACATTTGATGAACATGACTAAAGTTACAATGCACTACTTTTAATGATTGAATGCATGAATGTAAATATGGGGAACATCCTTGAATAGGATGGCATAGTGTTTTAAAAGGACATTGGCATAACCCCTTTAGATATTGAAAATAAATAATGAGTCAAGTAGTCAAACTTTATTGTAATAACTAATTGTTGATCAAGTCTTGTCATCACTGCATTAGGATGGTTGGTAGTTGTGATTGATTAGCATTTCATGATTAACTAATAAAACTTGTATCCATGAATTGAATTTGATTTAAGCTTATTACAATTCGTAAACAAGTGATCATGATTTTCAAGGGTAATTCGTAAGTAATGGTAACTTGTTATACATATTTGATTTTGTGTATTATAAATTTGAATAAGGGCCAAGTGATGGAAATTAGAACTTGTATATTTTTGAAAATAAAAATGCTTATGAATAATGATTTTCTTATGTTATAATATTACTATTTTTGTTTATAGGCATTTCTTGGATTGAAATCTTTCATTTTAAAGAGGAAGGATCCACTTTTGGTGTGTTTTAGATTCTTATATTAGGAGTAAAATCTAAAGTTCCAATGAGAGATGAACACTGAGGATGGTGTTTTCTTGGGGGGTATCTAATATCCTTAACACAATGTTTACCATTTTTCCAAATATAACTATTCTAACTTAATTTACTTTACATAAGATTAAATCAAGAAGATGTTATAGTTATAGTTCTTGGTAATTTAGCTTCCATTCATTCTTTATTTCACCATGCATTGGGGGTCCAAATGGTGGAACAAAAAACACATGGTTGAAGTTTTTCAATGACATACCATGGATTATATATTGTTGCAGAGATTAGTTGTGCCACATGAGGATAATTATTGTGGTTCACTAACTTTTAACTCCATTGAATGCTCCTCTATCACAATTTAATTTGCAGCTGGTGATATGGAACATAGCATGCAATTGTTATCCGAAGGATTTTTCGAGAATGAGTTTAGACATATGCAGTGAATGCATGAAGTTTTTTTGCAGGGGCTTGAAGTTCTTTCTTCGTGTTGAAGGTGATGAAGGCAAGGATTCTTCCAAGGAAAATATAAGTAACTTGATCACCTTATTCAAGGAAAAATATATGTAAGTTTATTTGGGTATCTTCTCATTGATTTAATAGAAAATATATATAATATATATACATAATCATATGTAGTGAGAAATGTGAAAAAAATAGGTATTTATTTGCCTCTCTTTTGAAAAGATAAATTAATACATTATTTTCCTTAAAAGGAAAATTTATATATGTTATGAATATAAAGGATTTACTACATTATTTTCTAAAAAAACAGAGTTTATATATATTCTACGTATAGAGGATTTTAATGATGTTATGTTTTTGGGAAAAAAATGTATGAGAGATTTTCATATAAAAGTTAACTAAATTTGTAGTTTCTCTTAGAAAAATTACATGTGAGTCTTTTGTTTTAAAATCTAAGTAGCTTTTTCTTTTCCTTGGAATAAATTTTTCTTTTCCTTGGAATAAATTACACGAGATTCTCACTAGTAGCCAAGTTATCCTCTTGAGAAAATATGCATGCGACAACTAAAGTTTTTGAGGACATTTCTATTATGTATTTTCATGGTAACGAAAATATTTTAATACATGTAGATAAATATTTGTACTACTACATATAGAAAGAGATTGCTATTATATATATTTGCAGCATTAAACGATAAGTAACCTTGCTTGTTTTTATATAACATTTCATATTCCTTTTACGTAAGAAAAGATAGGATGAATGCTCTTTTCTTAAAAAGGGATTTCGTACATGTGTTTGAAATGATAATAAATCCAAGTTAATTTATTGGAAGTGAATATAGATTAAGGAAGGTAATTTGCGAAATATTTTCATGGTTGGTGAAAAATAAAAGAGGAAAGTTAAATAGATTATTTTTCTTGGAAAGTGAGATTGCCTTTGGAAAAGTGTTGTTTTACTAACTACCTTATATGTTTATAAGGGAAGTCTTTGTTGAAAAATAAATAAGTAAATATGACCTTTTGGTTAATTAGAATAAATGATATTGTGGTGTTATTGAAAATAACACAATGGTTTTGTGGTTAATCATGGTAGAATATGTTCATAGCATTGAAAACGATTACTTATTTAATATATTCATGGGAATGATTCCTATCATTCTTTTGAAAAAGAATACTTAGTTAGGAGAAAATATAATAACCTATGCATAGATAAAATGCACAAAGATAATGTAAGTCATAGGAATCTTCTTTGGAAAGAATATGTTTTCCTTGTGTGTGAAGGATAAATTAATTATGTTAACTCCTTTGCAAGAGTTTGCAAAAGTTACAGGTTTTGCCGAGCAAAAAGGTAATGATTTGTGTGTTGCATATTGGATAGTTTTATTTAATTGCATGGTTTAATGCATAAAAGTTTGTCATTATCATTATCTTAGTTCTTATTCCCAAAATAGAGTTTGATTATCATACTTTATTCAAAACAAATGCATGAGTACTGGGTTTTGATATGCACGAGAACTTGGTTATGATACTTTCTTGGAAACAAACGCATAATAACTTTGTACATAAATGATATAGAAAATATTTTGGGTTTTGGAAAATAATGTGGAAAGAACACATATGTAGAAGCATACAAATGATACTTGATTACATGTATGAAGATATAACTATTGTGTTAGATCTTTTAAAGAGAAACATGGATTTGTGTGTAGAAAAGAAGCATTATTATGGAAAGTAAAACAACTAACTACTTTCTATGAATGTACTAGATTTCATTTGTAAAATACAAATATCTACATGCAAGAAATAATGACTAACACATTAGTTCTTGTTCAGAGCAATGCATGTCTTTGTGCATACGATAGATTTTATAAATAGATCTATCTTGGAAAATATGCTTTTCGAAAAGGGACTTACATTTTCATGCATGATAATCATGTCTATCATGTTAGCTTCCCCTTAGAAGGGAACATCTACTGTATTGGAAAGATTACTTAGTTACATGCACAAAGAAGAAGCTAAGGGGTTAACTCTCTTCAATTCTTTTTTTTATCTAATTACATAAATGAAAAGGAAATATAAGTTTCTAATATCCTTTAAGTGAAATGGATAGTTACAGTGGTTTCCTTTGGATATGAATGTGTGTTGGTGCAAGAATGATCATAGTAATGGGGTAATTCTTTTGACATGCTTGATAATTATTTGTTTCTACATGAACAATGTTGTTAGAAGAAGCATGTTGTGATATATAAGGGGTTAGCTCTCTTCAATTTTTTTTTTTTTTTATCTAATTACATAAATGAAAAGGAAATATAAGTTTCTAATATCCTTTAAGTGAAATGGATAGTTACAATGGTTTCCTTTGGATATGAATGTGTGTTGGTGCAAGAATGATAATAGTAATGGGGTAATTCTTTTGACGTGCTTGATAATTATTTGTTTGTACATGAACAATGTTGTTAGAAGAAGCATGTTGTGATATTATATTTACATCTCATGTATGCACATGAATAGATGTTAAAATGTCACTTTTAAAGAATGATTATTGATTGATTAATACTTTATCTAATCATGTTACCAAAGATTGTTGATGACAACAACGACACGAAAGGATGGTGATTTGTGCAAAAGACAAATTATGTTTAAAATTGTGGAAGATAAGAATTAATGGTCCATGCTAATGAATACGAGTTGCAGGATGGTCCACTAATGGAACAATCATGCCACAAGGATGTAGAGAGTGGTGATATGTGGGTAAATGGTTTCATGACAATTGTAATAGCTTTTAGCTAGGTATGTGGTATTTTAATGATATTGCATTGTAATCTTTTATAATAATGGATAATGGATGGACTCCCTTATAAGTCATTGAGTGAGAGGTGAATACCCTCATGAGAATTTAAAAATAAAATTAAAAGTTTGTTGGATTTCACCCTATGGGATTTCCAAGATATGTGAATGTTAAATGATGTGATTGTTTATTTAGTCAGTTTAGTGATGTTAATTCCTTGCATAATGTGATGTTTATAATGTCAAGTATGTGATTAATTAATGTGGTGGAGTGAATGATGAAATGGATGCAAGGTTACAACATGCAGTTTATGTTAATATAATATACTACAAGAGTGGTTTTTAATGGTTATGCAACTTTTATTCCTCTACTGAAGCTACTTTATGTACTAATGAAAATCATATCTAGTGGTTAATGAGGAATCTATAGTATTGATTTGAATAATTAATTGTGGTTAGTTTGTGTAAAAAAATTCCATCTCCCTACATTTTCATGTGAGGTTACCGGAGCATGTTACAATAGAATTCACAAACCAGTGGTTGAGATTTATCTCCAAAATTACCCTTTCAATAAGTTCTATTGAAAAAATGTCATATGGAGTAGTGTCATATGAAATGAGTTATGGATTTTAGGCATGCGATATTCATAAAGTGATCCACTGTATTGTAACAAACCTATTTATAGATTAAAAATATCTTTTGTAAAGTGAAGTTCTATCTTAGCTATTAATAAAAACCTTTGCTTTTTAAATATATGTATGCTTAAACTTATATATTAATTCCTTTAAAGTATTAATAATTAATAATTTAAAATTACAAGTTTATTGATTTTTCATTTTTAGAAAGTGTTTTAATGATTATTATGGGTTGATGTCTTATAATATTTACCAATCATTTAATTTTGTTGCGACCACTTCATAATATTAAATTTTCCATTAATTCAATCCAAAAGTGAAGAAATTATTTCCATTTTTAAATTTTTAAAAATATTTATATAATATATTAATATATATTAGTGAATAAAAGAACAAAATTCTTAAATTACATTTTTTTTTTGGAAATTTATATGTTTTTGATTGCGTCATCTTTTAAATCTTTGATATTAGGGTAAAATATCAAAATTTATATCTTTATATTTTTTTGGGTTTTGTTAAAAAAACATTCGACTTGAAATTAATTTTGAAAGTTTTAAACATTCTATAATGTTATAAAAAGTATTACCAAAAAAAAATTATTAAAAATTAAAAAATAGTTTTCAATTTTTAGAAATATTAATTTTCTTTCCAATTGGTTAATACTTATTTTCAAGATGGCTTTAAATTAAATTA
>APFE030516389.1:172231-204710 GCA_000404065.3 Pinus taeda | reverse complement strand
CCCTTCATATACATTATGGTTACACATTTTTATGTATTTCTATTATAAGGGATTATAATAGAAATAAGCATTGAACATAGCCGAACCCAAAAACATATATATTGCATTTTACAATGTCGACGGGTCCGTAGAATGCCTAATGTATATGCGTTGGCTCATAGCACCGACTGCGATTTGCGATTGGGATTCTAGACATGATATTATGTATGCTATGTTTTATATTTCTGGTGGTTCCACCATATCGCATATTGTTAAGGTTTAGGTTAATACGTACATTGATAGTGATGATTGCGATTTGTGATGGCGATCCAGACCAGAAAACTATATATTGTGTTTTATAATTCCAACGGGTCGACAAGGCGTATGAAAAGGCAGATTTAAAGTTAAAAGTGGGGTTTCGGGCATAGAAAAAATGGTAAGTGGTTTTTTACTGGAGATCACACATTCCCACATATCATTTGACACATAACAGCTTGGTGGAGATAGAAAACTACCCATTTCAGGTGGGTATTCTGTGGGCTTATGTCCCACCTGAAATCTTCGTAGATCGTCTGATCAACTAAGTGTAAATCTATGGTGGGGATCTATCGGCCAAATTTGTTGCCTAGAGAACTCTGTAAAGGCTTTGAAAAGTGCAAAAAGGTTATGTTATGCAGCTTCATGGGTATGTTCATTATAGATGGTTTATAATGAATTAGCGCGGATATGAGGGTTTATAGGTAAAGAGCATGGTATAACCAATGTTAAGGAGTGACTTAAGTTGGCATATATATTTGGGTTAATAAAAGGATATTGAAGATTTAGAAGGGTTGATTGAGTCGCAATAAGTGAATGTGACTAAGGGTTAGCCTATGTTGGGTTTAATAAATCATTCCACATGGGGATTTATGTAAGGGGCCTTAACCATTATGGATTAAAATTTTTATGCAGAAGACCATTAAACACATAGGTCTCAGTACATGCGTAAGCCTAGGCTTACAGAGGTCAACACAGTTCATTACAGCTAAAGCGAATTAAACATCTTTTAGGGAATTTATAGAGGATATTATAAACCCAAGGAGTAATAAAACTAAGGTATTAATACGAAAATCCGAAGGGATTATGAACCCAAGGGAATAATATTAAACCCATGGGACTAATATTATAAACCCAACATTGTTAAACCCAAATATAAACACTACAAACACTAAAATAAATATGATTTATTTTCATGGTGAGTCAATCTTTGTCAAAATGTGACATTCAACCAAGGGAGTAATATTATAAAATGAACATTGGTAAACCCAAATATAAATACTACAAATACCAAAAGAAAAATGGTTTATTTTGATGGTGAGACAATTCTTGTCACAATGCAAAATTCAACCACAGTTGATGATGTTTGGCTATGACTGAAAATGGTTTACCATGATTTATATTATCAACCAAGGGGAATAATAAACCCAAGAGATTGATATTATAAACCCAAATTAATATTCAACCCAAGGGATAAATACTAAAACCCAAGGGATTATGAAGCCAAGGGAATAATATTAAAACCATGGGACTAATATTATAAACTTCACAATGAGTAAAGGGAAATATGAATACTACAAACACTAAGATAAATATAGTTTATTTTTATGGTGACACAATCCTTGTCACAATGTGACATTCAAACACGGTTCACCATGTTTGGCTATGATTTATATTATAAACCTAAGGGAATTAAAAAACCCAAAATTTGATGTAATAAATCCAAATGAATAATAAACCGAAGGAAGTATTACTAAAAACCAAGGGAATATGAACCCAAGGGAACAATATTCATCCCGGGGGACTAATATTATAAACCCAATATTACAAACACTAAAATAAACATGTTTTATTTTCATGGAGAGACAATCATTTCCAAAATGTAACATTCAAACATGAGACTAATATTATAAACCCAACATTGCTAAACCAAAATATAATAACTACAAACACTAAAATAAACATGTTTTATTTTGATGGTGAGACAATTCTTGTCACAATGTGACATTCAACCATGATTCGGCATGTTTGGTTATGATTGATAATGGTTTATAGTGATTTATATTATAAACCAAAGGGAATAATAAACCCAAGGGTTTGATATTATAAACCCAAATGAATAATAAACCCAAGAGATTAATACTAAAACCCCAATGAACAATTAACCCAAGGGATTAACACTAAAACACGAAGGGATTATGAAACCAACAGAATAATAATAAACCCAAGGGCCTAATACCATAGACCTAGCAATCGTAAACCCAAATGTAAATATTACAAAGACTAAACATGATTTATTCTCATGGTGAGACAATATTTGTCAAAATGGAACATGCAACCATGGGGCTAATATGGTAAACCCAAATATAAATATTGCAAATGCTAAAATAAACATGGTTTATTTTCATGGTGAGACAATCTTTGTCAAAATGTGACATTCAACCATGGGAATAATATTGGAAACCTAAATATAAATACTACAAACATTAAAATAAACATGATTTATTTTGACGGTGAGACAATCCTTGTCACAATGCGAGAATAAATCATGGCTAACCATGATTGATATTATAAACCAAAGGGAATAATAAACTCAAATTATTGATATTATAAACCCAAAGGAATAATAAAACTAAGGGATTAATACTAAAGCCCCAAGGGATTATGAAGTCAAATTATTGATATTATAAACCCAAAGGAATAATAAAACTAAGGGATTAATACTAAAGCCCCAAGGGATTATGAAGTCAAGGGAATAATATTAAACCCATGGGACTAATATTATAAACCCAAATATTGATACACCCAAATATAAATACTACGAACACTAAAATAAACATGGTTTATTTTGATGGTGAGATAATCCTTGTCACAATGCAACATTCAAACATGGTTGACCATGGTAGTTGACCATGATTGATATTATAAATATAAGGGAACATTAAACCTAACTTATTTACATTATAAACCCAAATGAATAATAAACTCAAGTGATTAATACTAAAAACCCAAGGGATTATGAACCCAAGTTAATAATATTAAATCCAAGGGATGAATACTAAAACCCCAAGGGACTAATATTATAAACCCAACATTTGTAAACCCAAATATAAATATTACAAAGACTAAAATAAACATGATTTATTCATGGTGAGACAATCCTTGCAACAATGTGACATTAAACCATGGTTGACCATGATTGATGTTATAAACATGAGGTAATAATAAACCTAAGGGATTGATATTATAAACCCAAATGAACAATAAACCCAAGGGATTAACACTAAAACCCCAAGGGATTATGAACCCAAGGGAATAATATTAAGCCAAAAGGACTAATATTACAAACCCAACGTATATAAATCCTAAGAAAATTATTATAAACAGTGAAATAAACATGATGGACCATCATTGATTTTCATATTGAGACAATCCTTATGACAATTGCACGTTGGACCATGGTCGATGTTGTAGCTTAGGTTGTGTTTTTAGCTTTAATTATTAGATATATCATTATCACGGGTTCAACTCAATCAAACTTCTTTACATTCTTTACCCCATGCAAGTCTAAAAGACATGAAGTATTTATTTATTTGATAGCGGAATCACAAAAGAAACAAGTGTTAAAGTGTTAAAGGGGCAGACCTAAAAGGTATATACATCATGGTTTAAAGTCTCGTCGGGTCCAATGCACTGCAGAGCTATGGACATTGGGTTTCGTTGATTAGGACTTGCGATGGCACCCAATATATATATTATAAAATATATATATATATATATATATTAATAATATATATATATAATAATACATATATATATAGATATATGTATGTATGTATATATTGTTGTAAATTCCTAAAGGTTCCGCTATATTGAAAAGGCCTTCATATAAATTATGGTTACGCATTTTTATGTATTTATATTATAAAGGATTATAATAGAAATAAGTGTTGAACATGGCCGGACCCGAAAAAATATATGTTGCATTTTATAATGCCAACGGGTCCGTAGAATGCCTAATGTATATGTGTTGGCTCATAGCGCTGACTGCGATTTGCGATTGGTATTTCGGACCTGATATTATGTATGCTATGTTTTATATTTCTGGTGGTTCTACCATATCATAGATTGTTAATGTTTGGGTTAATACATCCGTTGATAGCGCGAATTGCGATTTGCGATGGTGATCTAAACCTGAAAAATATATATAGTGTTTTATAATTATGGTGGGTCCGCAAGACATACAAAAATGCGGCTTTAAAGTTACAAGTAGGATTTCGGGCATAGCAAAAATTGTAACTGGTTTTTAGTGGAACTCACCCAATCCCACATATCATTTGACACATAACAACTTGGTGGAGAGGGAAAACTACCGATTTTGGGTGGGTATTCACTAGGCTTATGTCCCTCCTGAAATCTTTGTAGATCATCTGATCCACTAAGTTCAAATCTACGGTGGGGATCTATCGGGCAAAGATGTTGCCTAGGGAACTCTGTAATGGCTTTGAAAAGTGCAAAAATGGTCTGTTATGCATGCTTCATGGGTATGTTCATTATAGATGGTTTATAATGAATTTAGCCCGGATATGAGGGTTTACAGGTAAATATCATGGTATAACCAATGTTAAGGAGTGACTTAAGTTGGCATACATATTTGGGTTAATAAAAGGATATTGAAGATTTAGAAGGGTTGATTGAGTCCTGATAAGTGAATGTGGCTAAGGGTTAGTCTATGTTGAGTTTAATAAATCATTCCACATGGGGATTTATGAAAGGGGCCTTAACCATTATGGATTAAAAGTTTGACTTAGTAGACCATTAAAGACATAGGTCTCGGTACATGCGTAAGCCCAAGTTTACAGAGCTCAACACAGTTCATTACGACTAAAGAAAATTAAACATCATTTAGGCAATTTATAGAGGATATTATGAAACCCAAGGAATAATAAAACTAAGGTATTAATATGAAAATCCCAAGGGATTATGAACCCAAGGGAATCATATTAAACCCATGGGACTAATATTGTAAACCCAACATTATCAAACCCAAATATAAACACCACAAACACTAAAATAAACATGGTTTATTTTCATGGTGTGTTAACCTTTGTCAAAATACGACATTCAACCAAGGGAATAATATTATAAAATGAACATTGGTAAACCCAAATATAAATACTACAAATACTAAAATAAACATCGTTTATTTTGATGGTGAGACAATTCTTGTCACAATGCAACACGCAACCATGGTTGACGATGTTTGCCTATGATTGAGAATGGTTTACCATGATTATCATCCAAAGGGAATAATAAGTCCAAGGGATTGGCATTATAAACCTAAATGAATAATAAAACCAAGGGATAAATAATAAAACCCAAGGGATTATGACGCCAAGGGAATAATATTAAACCCATGGGACTAATATTATAAACTGCACATCGAGTAGAGGCAAATATCAATACTACAAACACCAAAATAAACATAGTTTATTTTGATGGTCAAACAATCCTTCTTAGAATGTAACATTAAAACACGGTTCACCATGTTTGGCTACGATTTATATTGTAAACCTAAGGGAATAAAAACACCCAAATTTTGATAATATAAACGCAAATGAATAATAAACCGAAGGGAGTAATACTAAAACCCCAAGGAAATATGAACCCAAGGGAACAATATTAAGCTCGAGGGACTAATATTATAAACCCAATATTACAAACACTAAAACAAACATGTTTTATTTTCATGGCGAGACAATCTTTGCCAAAATGTGACATTCAAGCATCGGACTAATATTATAAACCCAACATTGGTAAACCTAAAGGGAATACTATTAAACAAAAGGGACTAATAATATAAACCCAAGGGAATAATAAACCCAAGGGATTGATATAATAAACCCAAAGGAATAATAAACCGAAGGTATTATTATTTATTTTTATTGCGAGACAATCGTTGTCACAATTTGACATTCAAGCATGGTTGGCTATGATTGACAATGGTTTACCATGATCGATATTATAAAACTAAGGGAATAATAAACCCAAGGGGTTAATATGAGAAACCCAAAAGAATAACAAAATGAAGGGATTAATACTAAGACCCCAAGGGATTATGAACCCAAGGAAATAATATTAAATCCAAGGGACTAATATTATAAACATTAAAATAAACATGATAGACCATCACTGATTTACATATTGAGATAATTCCTATCACAATTCCATGTTGGGCCAAGGTCAACATTATAATAAACCATGTTTGACTTGGGAATAATAAACCCAAGCGATTGATATTATAAACACAAGGGATTAATACTAAAACTCCAAGGGATTATGAACATAAAGCGATATTATTAAAAAAAAGGGACTAATAATATAAACCCAAGGGATTGCTATAATCAACCCAAAGGAATAATAAACCCAAGGGATTAACACTAAAGCCTCAAGGGATTATGAACCCAAGGATTTATTAATATTAAAAGTTTGAAGAATGAATAAACCCAATAAATTGATATTATAACCCATTGGGAATTAATAAACTCAAGGGAAAAATATTAGAAACCAAAGGGATCAAAAATGGCAAGTGATTAATAGGAATTAATTTTTTAAACCCAATGGATTGATCAACCCACGTGACTATGAATATTATAAACCTAATGTATCAATAAACCCTAGGGATTGTTAATATTACGAAAGTAGCATGAAAATAAATTGAAGGAATAAATATTGTAAATGTAAGGGATTGATATTAAACCTTTGGACTATTATTTAAACCTTAATATTGGGGATTAATAAAACGTAGGGAATAAATGATAAACTGAAGGAATTATTAATATTACAAACTTAAATAACAAATAACCTAATCATTTAATATTATAAACCCATGGAAATAGTAAACTGAACCTAATCCCTAAATCCATGGCATCAACATATAAACATAATTAATGCTATAACATAACAAAATAAAAAATAAACATAAACCAAAACCAATATAAGAACTACAATTCAAACCATAAAGCACTAAAACATGATAAATCATCATTACATTAATAATAACACATTTATATCACCATATTATTAACAATAAATAGAATTTACGCCATAAATACATTGATATCAATACATGAATGTAGTAATAGTATAAATCTCAAGAATATTGATATAAGCACATAGAACATGAAATCCCAACAATAATATTATAAATGTAAACGATATTTTCATTGATGAAAAACATGAACAAAGTGAAGTGATCTACACAAAAGACCACAACAATCAGGAATGAAAGAGAAAGATATAAAATAGTAACACTCCCATTGGAGCAAAGCAACATAAATGAAAAAGACACATCTAAATTGCACACATTGGATTTAAAGAAGAACAACATAACATGACATTTTAAGACTAGAGACATACAATTTTGTACGTAAAAACAACACTAGTGTTTAAAATAATCAATTTAACCAACATTGCAACCACAGAAAGAACATTGAGTCTTAACGTATATTTTTCGTTTTCTTTACATCAAATAATTCCACTACAAAATTAAAGTTCAAACAATGTTTCAAAACTCATCTATGGAGTAGCCTCTTCATCGGAAGACAAAGGAAAACACAATAATTCTGGCTCAACACCCAAAAGGCCAGTCTTCAAATCTTGTACACCCATGATAATAAATATCGATAGGTCGCACTCCCAGTCCATCAGTAATCTGCGAAACTCTTCAATCACCGATATCTGATCGGCCTAATATCCACCGTCAATTCTAGTTTCTAATCCAATGGCTAACAACATGTCACTAAATCACTCATCGGCAAATTGTAATTCTAACACCATCGTCCGTTGACCTTAGTCTAATGAGATTTGCGATTAGATCTAGGTCATTGACCTGGTGCTCGATCTGATGGCTGTCGCTTGCTAGATCAACCAACTTGCATGAAAAACCATAACCATTGATCTGAACACTCTAGATCCAATGACTATAAGGGAATTCAAGTGGACCAGTGCCCCGAGGATCAACTGCCCAAAAAGCGGTTTCCTCTCTCCTCCTCATTGCTACGTGTTTCTCGATGAGCAGCATTGGGTGATCACCCTTCAATACCGCTCAAGGGTTTGAGGGCACCTAAAATAGCACTTATACTATTGCAAAAACATTAACTGCAAATTAACTCCATGCTCGTCCACCATTATTGTTTGTCGATCTGAAAGATCCAACGGTTCCAGGTCTTTTTTGTATACGCCATTGATTTTCTGCATATCGAAGGAAATATGCTTAAACCCTAGTTTCTCTACCATACTCTGTCTTTACACAAAAGCTCATTTATCGACTTAATAAAATAGGAAATATTTCTATATTTTTTTCGGTCCATCTCTAGAATTAACCTACATGGAGTAACCAACCTGAAATCCATATGATGATAGAGTTCAAGGAAAACTTTATTCAGGTGCCTGTCCTCCTGCCCGCTACGGAAAACTTAACTAGAGTTGGTTCCCCCTCTCGGTATGCAAATATCTTGAAATGCTTCGCCAGTTCCATGTAGCTCCTGATGACAAAAACACAGAAAAATTCAAATCAAATAAGCTCTACTAATAGTGACTGAAATCCATGTACTTAAGATATATTGAACCAGTGTGTGTATATATATATATATATTTGAAATAAATTTTTATTACTAAAAGGAACGAGAATTGAGGTAGATGTCACTGGTTGGAATAGAGAAATCCCCTAGCTCCAGTTTTTGTTCCCTTTTGTAAAATTACTTTTGTTATGGTTGCCCGAGCATGTTTCAGGTCAATTTCCACCTTTAGAACATTATGATTCCCCTTCTACATTGCTTACCATGCATCCATCAACAAAACAAAATTCAATTGAATTCTATCCCCATTTCTTAAAACCCATTAAAGTAACTAAAAATTATTATAAAATTATCGTAAAATATTATTAAAATTGGCTAAGCCATCTCAAATATTTCTTAGAATACTATTGACTATTATCAACGAGAAAACAGAAAAAGATTCACTGGTATTAGGTTCAATCACCTTATGGACAGAGCTACTGTTATAAGCAATTCCACCAAGTGATTCAATCGAGGGTGAGGGTGCTCAAGAGTCATATTCATGTATTGATAGAGAGGGACCAGGTGAAGGCAATCCATGATTCTTTGCGAAATAAATGATAGCAGTAGATTGACATGATAGGAATCGAGGAGCAAAAAATTGGCAATGATTAATATAAGAGCGAGTGCTAGACTCCACTTCGGGCTGCATAGTTCCTCCATAATGACCATACTTCATGGCATATCCCATTAGAAAGAGTTCTTCCCATGTCTTTAAGGGTATCATGCATTCATCCTTTAAATCTTTGCAACTGTATCAATTTGCATTAGACGCATAGTTCCCTACATACATTATCTTACATTTTTGGGACATAAATTATGTTACATCCATGAATTCAAGCTTCATCTCATGCGTCTCTCCAACTAATGCATGGTTATATGCATGGAGGAGGCTAATTGAAACATCTGCATGGAGGCCAATTGAAACAGTAAGTGATGGCTATATGAAATTGAAATTGTCAGTGATTGCCACACTAAATCAATGTCTTACATCCCTCTAACCACATTTCATATAGGAGAATTGAAATGGTGAGTGATGTCTAGGCAGAATTGAAATTGTCGGTGTTACTAAGGTAATTGAAATGGATGGTGATGGCTATTCATATATTTCACAACCATTTTTAATATTTCCACCTTTTCTTAATCATAATAGGTGGTGATTAAAAAATGGTATGCTAAATTTTTAATCATTCTTTGTAAAAAATTAATTTAAGTATGCTTTAAACATGTCATTTAGACATGCAAGTAAGTTAGTGGTGTGAATTCTATCTATTGATATAGTGGAAACCATGAGAATATACTGACATCTTTCAATCTAGGCCATCTGATAAAAAAGATTAATTAAGAAAATGATTAAAGTTCCCAACTCCAATAGGATGGATGTCTATCGGCATAAATATGAAAATAAAATATCCTTTAACAAAACTCAAACCGAGGTGCGGTGCTAACAATAATTTCTCCTAAATCGGAGACTAGGCCTCCTCTGAAATTTTTAGGCTAATAAACAAAACAATCATCAACATATAGAAACAAAAAGAAGGCCCAATAGTTTAACTTTCCCTCTAGGCACACATAAGTGAAACTAACTGAAGAATATTTACAAAAATTGTTTTTACAACAAAAAGTGGATTGGTGTTTTTCTTACGATGGTCATGCTTCAAAACTCTACTTCATTCACCCACACTACTTTTGCAAATGGAATACCATTCCATTTGACCAAGTATTCATAATAAATTTTATTTCTGTTTTTCTATGAGATTTGGATCAAGGCTCATTTCCATGTGTAACCTATGGGCTGTAGGTAACTATGTCTCCCATTGAACCTGTTATTTCTCATTTTGCGCCTTTTATTTAAGTTCCTAATAATTGTAGAAGCCTACAACATTAAATATAGGAGGAATTCTTATATAGAGAGGTAACCTGATCCCATAAGAATTTGCTGAGAACTTCCTTAGGACTTTATAGGGCTAAATTTTCTTCAACTTCAGCCTATTGTACTCACTCTTTGGGATCATTTTGCTTCCTCAAATGTGCTAAAACTAGATCCCAAATATTAAAATTCATCTCTCTTTGCAGAAGATCAACCCTCTACTTTTGTTTGAGACTACATTCTTGCAATTTTTCTTTGAGCTTCTCATGGATGTTTTGCATTATTGAAGCGAGATTTTCTACATAAGCACTTTAATTCTCCTCTCCCAAAATTACTGACTTTGGAAATACCCTTTGGATGCATGGCATTAACAATCTAAAAAATGATTTTTCCTTTCCTCCTATAAGGAGAATCATTATAGGGAAAATTCAACTTATGGGATGACTTGATCCCATTTCTTATTATGCTCATGGGCTATAAATAATAGTAAATTACCCATAATTCTATTAACCACTTCTGTCTTCACATCTATTTAGGGATGGTAAGCTAAACTATATGCAAAGTTGGTCCCCAGTTTCTTCCATAAATTTCTCAAAAAATGTCCAACAAACTAGGTGTCTTTGAGACAATACTCCTAGCAAGCCCATGTAGTCTCACCACTTCCCAAAGAAACAAATTTTTGATGTGGGTAGCATCATTTTATTTTGAAAGAAATTGGAAGAGAAAAAAATTTGGACAGATTCACTCAAAACCATTCTTATATTCCATCACAAACCCCAGATATATGCCAAAAATATAGTGCTTTATAAGATCCAACAAATTCCAAACTAGGAGAACACATTTGAGAAAAGCTCTGAACAAAAATCCAACAAACAAGAATCCAATCCTACCTATATGCTATTGTAAGAGTTATTCCAAGTCCCCCCTTTAATGCTTACATTATATTATTGAAAAGATTAATACAAAAAGTGCATATTACAATTCACATGTCACATTTGTTTGATTGGTATTCCTTGGCACTTATCACCACTCTGAAGTCTCTAAGACAATGCTCTCTTCAACACCACAATGTTTGAGCTTCCCACTTAACACATTTATGACATAACCACCTCTCACCATCTTTGATGAACTTTTTATAATTAGCACTTCTCGATCTCCCGAAGGAGAACCTCAATACTGGACTATATCTAGAAGTCAATTATGTAATTGACCGTTCTACGCACATGGATCTCATAACATAACCTAGAACTGATGCCCTTGAATCCTAGAACACAACAAGATCCATCATCGAATAACATATTCATACAATCAAATTAGCGATACATTGTCTCGGCATATAAGAACATTGAAAACCATTAATTTGAGCTATATTTCTCTATTCAATAATTGGTTCTACACCTTTTTACAAACAAACTTACAAAATGCAATAGTAAACTATTTAACAAAGAAAGAAAGATAACACATGATAACAAGAGCAATAACTATTGTCCTCCAAATGAAAAATCTTCCACTTGCAAAGTGAAACATGAATTGATCCAACAAAACCTCATAAATAAATCAAATTTTCATCAAAGGAAGATTGATGCGACACTCATTTAAGAAAGGTATATGCTCCCACTCATAATCAAAACACCTTCACCTCACTATCGCATGAATTGCAGGTGATGCACCCTAAAGAAGAGGATAGAGGTTGGTGGAGTTTTAAAATAATTCAAGCTATATTGCTAGGTAGGTAGAATGTTTCTAGATAGGTATATGTAGCTTTGAATAGTCAAGAGTAGATTTCAGCTCACAATTTAGGCCTTTCTGGTGTTTAGGCAGATCAATGGAGATCCTTTATTTTTAATTTTGGCAAAGATGATATTGTAATTTCCTAGCAGGAGGAAGACATCATTAGGTGCTCTAAGAATACACAAAATGGAATTATAACAACTGGATCTAGATATGATGGGCGGATTTAAGATAGTCCTCCTGCTTCATCAAAATGGTGGCACATATTAGTATGGAAGGGATAAGGCCCACTTAAATGCAAGTTGTCACTTAGGTCATTTTTGGGAGGAAAAATATTTACGTTGGATACCTTTAAGTAAGGCTAGGTAGGTCTTGAATTTTTCATTCTATATCATATGAATGAGGGCTCGATGGTTAATTTATTTATTAATTGTTCTTTTGTAATTTCTATTTGGAATGTGGTTTTCTCTTGTTTTAACCTTTATTCCTAGGGGGTTGGATGGTTGATTGGAGAGTGTCTTAAGACTTGGAACCAAAGGTTTATTTCTTCCTCCCTTAAATTCCTTTTAATATGTGTACTGTGAGGAATTTGGCTAGGGAGAAACCACTCTCTATTTGAAAACTTTGTTATTTTCTATGAAGTTATCCCACATAATTCAAAATTGTCTTATCTTGAGAAAGTGAAATTGTTGAAAGGGAATAAGATCCGACATATTAGAGATGTGGCGCTGCCAACTAGTATAGTATGGGGATTCTTTTATGGAGCTAGCAAAAGGGATGTTTGTGGTATGGGTATAATTAATTTTTTTCCCATAATTTGATGATTAAATGCAAACTTATATTGGCCAAGGAAAAAAATTTATAACTAAAATCATCCCCATATGCTGTACCATGAGGAATTCCCTTTGGAAGCAAGTTAAGTTATTCAAATTGTATGGGGATTCAAAATTCCTCATGCATTGGCTCAATGGAAGAGACAACTGAAGTGTCCTTCATTTAGAATGATGGAAAAGGCAAATATTCTAACTATAGGAGATATATGATGATGTGCAAATTCTTCATACAAGCAGGGAAACTAATAACATGGAAAATAATTTATCTAAGGAAGCATTGCTATTAGATGTTGGGTTAGTTTCCATCTTCGGGGAGTCTAATGGTAATGTGTTATATGTTTGGTCCTTTAATCTATTTGATCATATTCAAATAGAATTTAGTTAATTTTCAAAATAGTTTTCATGTCTAAGATACATCTGGGTATTTATTATCATCCCAATTTTCTAAGTTGTGAAGTGTGCTACTCGTCGGCCATGGAATTGTACTTTTTGATTTCCTATGAAATATAAATAATATGTTTTTTATTTTGAAAAAATGGTATATGTTACTCATAACGCCAAATCAATTTTCTATTGGTATCATTATCTATGCATTTTCTCACATTTTTTAATGTCAAAACAAACAAGTGAGTTGAAATTTCCTAGCCCTAAAATTGAGAAGAATGATAAGGGATTGTGTAAAAGATATACTAAAGACATATTGGGGTCAATCCCCCATCAAAAAGTAAGACGTATAATTATCTTATTACATACATTTAATCCTCTACACATTGTTCTTATTAACGGGTGGGTTGAACCATTACAAGTGTCATTGAGTTCACCCTCTACATACTCACTATACTAATAGGTAGACTAGATACAACACAGATTTAAGTTGGCTTCCATTTTATGAATATTCCTTATTGGCAAGTGGGGTATATAAATTTAGAGGCGAACTAGTTTATGAGTGGGTTTATTTAATGGGATTTTTAATGCAAGAAATTTTTAATTTTTAAATTTTATTTTCTAATTTTTATTATTATTTATTTGTGTTTTTGTTTGTAAAATATTTAATATTTATATTTCTAGAATAATTTTTTATATTTTATATATAAACCTCATAATACTTAAATTCGCGTAACTCTTAACCCCTCTTAATCCCTTAATCACTAAATCCCCTAATCACTAACTCCACTGATAGCTTAATCCCTAACTCATATCGCTTCACCTTAAATTAATTTAAGCATGATTAACATGGGTGATGAGGTTAAAAGTTGGTTTTTTATGGGAGAACTAATGGTCAATTACTAGTAACCAAACAATGATACATATAAAATGGAATAAAATTAAATAACACATAATTAATCCATACAAGAAAATATTTTAGAGTAAATAAATTATATAAAATATATGATTATGTATCTCCTATATATCAACAATTAAATATTTATTCGTTGAACTTCAGTGATCTAGTTCAAAATTGATGTTGAAATTATTGGCCATAGTAAATTCGTCTTAAGCATCATATTTTTATAATTGCATCATTGATATCATTATTGAGAAAATTATCATACACATCTGTTGATGTTACTAGACCTGCCAAAATTCAGGGGATCTCCCTAGTATGAAGTCCCAACTAGACCTCACATTGTTTGGTGTAGGAGTCCATCTAGTGTTATGGCCTATTTTTCATTGTCTTAAAGTTATGCCTTACCTCTTACGTGTCAGCACATGAGATTGGTATACTTAGTCTTCAAAGAGCGAGGTTCGTGTGCCTAATGAATTCTTAGTGTAACTTGTGTCTAAGTTCTTTCACTATAGAGGGAGAGGCTAAGAGTGAGTCTAATGTCTAAAGGGAATAGCCCCAACCCTGTTAGAGAATCAAAACACAACAGGATCTATGGAGCTTCTAGTAGAGTAGTCCACATGGATGTGGCAATCATAAACAAAAAGTGAAAAAATAGCACATACAACACCCAACAGAGTAGTCCACATGAGTGTGACAATCGTTATAACAAGTTTACAAGAATGAATCTCTCTAGTGTCTGATGGAATAGTCCACATGGCAGAGACAATGTTAATAACTTATATAACAAATTTCCAATAGCATATGCACTAAAACAACTGAAATAGTTCAACTATCTTAGTACAGGTTAAAAGCACATCCATTACAAGCATCCAAAGAATAGTCTTACGAATGAATATAATACATGTGTCAAAATGTGTTGGCTTTTTAACAAGCTTCTGAATTAAGAAAGATTTCCAAGACACATTTGTACACCATACATATCTAACCCCAATAGTGGGTTGTTGGAGCTACTTTTTGCTCCTCAAGGAAATTACTAGAGAATCTCAAGGCTATGTGGGAGGTGCGAAGGTGAAAATTCCCTTGCATGTACAAATGAGGGGTATATATAGCCAAGGGTGAAACTGGACCTTGTGACTCTTTGACTTCCCTCGTGATTGTTTGACATGACTCTTTAACGTCATTCATGGGTCTCTAGGAATTCCACATTACATTACATTAATTACACAAGTATAACCCAAAGTAGGGCTGTGGTCGAGGTGACTCATGACACAACTTGACATGACACTGCTAGTATGCACATGTTGATTGTGATGTTCGTGTTGATATGTTGTGTTGCTAAGTGATGAGAGTTTTCATAGTGTATCATAGCTTCACCTCTGCATGACAAAGTGCACAGAGTATTTAATGGTCTTGGTGCTTGCTTGATGGTTCTAGGTGCAGGTGACTAGGAGTGAGGACAAGTCTTCAAAAAAATGCAGAGCACATATCAGGCCAAGATTTGAGGCTCTGAGACACTATTAGAAAAAGCTGCGCAGAGGTCACTGAGAGGCTAGGTTGAGAAGTATGGGATAACATGTGAAATATGTGAGATCTGGCTTAGATGGGAGGCATAATTGCATAATTTGTCTGGGGAAGGCAGTGTGGCTAGTAGGAGGCATTCATAGTGAAAACTGCCCACATTTCGAGAGGAGGTTGGGATCGAGATGTGGGAGCCTGCTGGTTAAAATTCCAAAAATCTGGGAGGCAGTCCAGAATGAGATATCTATGTATTTTTCAGGCTAAGTTCAGTGTCAAGTAGCAGGCAGACTGTCCACTAAAACTGTGCAATTTTCAGAAGCAGTGGCAAGCAGGCCAGTAGGGGGAATACCTAAGAAAATTGCACAATCTCCTAGAACAGTGTAGTGGAAGGAAGTGGGTGACTCTCCCTCATGTCTATGCAATTTATTTAGGAAGTGAGGGTAAGTAGGATGAGAGATTATGCATAGTTTTGGGGACGAGTGTAGCCTTGGGGTCACTACTTAATTCAAATTATTTGGTTGACCAATAGGAGGCTTGATAGATAGGCTTAAGGGAAGTGTAGACTGAAACGACTTCTTGGGAAACATATGTGCCCTTCTAGGTGACAGTTAGCCACGTTAATTCTAGGATGGTGCAGTGCAGAATGCCTACAGTGTAGCCTCAAACTCTGCATAGTTCTGGGCAACAATGCTTCGTCACTAAGGGTTGAGATTGCGCAGTGAAACTCAGTGGATTTCTTGCTGATGGAGGGTGGTCAAGTCAACAGATATTTGAAAAAATGGTGAAGTGCGTTAACAAGTGAAATCATCTATACATGACCTTTCTAACACACACTCAACATGACTCGATGACAAGAAACCTCAAACCAATAAGACAACTTTCCTCAATGTGACTAACTGTGGGACTATGTAATGGTGAAAGAAAAAAGTGTGACACTTTGGATAGACCTTCAGACAACTGTGACGACACTTGCATGAAAATTCTTACAACATTGTATGTAAGTGTGATATATGTTTACCTAGTGAACACAACTTATACACACAAAGACAAACCTTCGACATCGCGAGACCAAGGTCATAAGCATGATATAGCAACCAACATGTTGAAGGTGACAATTGGTCAAACAAGAGAAAATAAAGTAAAGCATGTAGAGGAAATACATGAAATGACCTTTTTTTGTTTCCACACATGCATGTTTAAAGACACGATGATATGACAACAACAAGCACTCCTACAAACTCAACTAAGATGTGTACCTGGAAAGGTGTTCTTTACTTACCATACTTACCCTCAAGATGATCATGCATCGGACAAGGTTTGCATACGGTCCTCATATTTTGCCATCACTCAGTCTCTTGGCCCTTCTTATCAATTTCTTGGGAGCGATCTCAGTATGTCACCCTTTTCTTGTAGTCACTGAGAGATAGATTAGCATTGTTTTAGCGGGAAATGACTACTAGCGGGATGAGGCCATGGGCGGCCCATCTTCACAGTTTTTGCATGCAAGGTAGACATGAAAACTTGGACAACATTGCATATTTTTGAGGCATAGGACATTATTGTAGGATGGGGTCCTCCCACATAGCCTTGAGAGTCTATAGTATTTTCTTTGAGGAGTAATGATTGGCTCCATCACCCTGCTATCAAGGTTAGTAATGTGTGGTGTACAGATGTGTCTTGGAACTTTCGGTGTTCTAAGATTATGTATACAACTCTCATGTGATGATACATAAGACCTAAGGCATATCTTTAAGATAATAGAAAACATGTCATCATACTGGATGGGACTCCTACACAAATGGTGTGAGGTCTAGTTGGGACTTCATATTGGGGAGATACCTCCAATGTGGGTGGGTCCAACGTCGTCAACAACATCTAACTCAACTTTTTGGACTTCTTCATCTAACACATCTACCTTCTTCTATGCCTTATCCTCTTTCTCTGCTATGTGGTACTTTACAAGCCTTCTTCTTGGATCATACTTGAAAATATATGACCAAATTGTTTTACCTAGAGAATCCAAGTAAAATTCCTTCTCTCATTAGCTTGGAAGAACATAAGGCTCTATATATCAAGGCTAAAAAGATCTATGCATAAGGTCAAAAAAATCCTTATAAAACAAGGAGGTTAGATTATTGAAATTGGTCTTGTTAAAATGTAGTAAAGATTGATGTAAATGCATACACAATGGTGAAATTAATATCATGATCTTAGGAATATATAGGATTACAAAACATCATATCCTTGAGATAAATTATGCATACCCCACGGTGAAAAATTAACAACATAAAAGGGAAAAGACCATGAAAATAAAGCATAATGAAAAAATAATGCGTTATGAAGAAAATTGCATGCCTTGTATTGGTAATATGATTTTGATCTTGTGAAAACTACACAAAAAATAGGGTATTGTGGAAATGTGCACCCCATGTTCAAAACACATGTTGAGTGCATGGGACTGCATCTTTAGATATTAAGTAGGAAAGAACACACCTTTTTAATGAAAAATGTCTCTTTGCACAATAAACATGACTCCTTTGACATGTTTTGGAGCCCTATGTGTTAATGTTTCTTAGACCTACATAAAAAAAATTCTAGTAATTCTAGTAATTCCCTAGTATAAATTAAAATGAAATTCAAATTTACTGAATAAATTCCATTAGAAGGATTTTAAGAATAATTAAAATAGAAATCAATAGAATCAAAATGATCTAATTTTTCACATGCACACACATAAATTCTTCCCTTCGAACTTGTTGTTTACTAAATAAAAATCTTAGAATACAAGGGCTCACTTAGTAGTGAAATTCACCAATAAGAAAAATACAAGCTACAAGAATTTATAATTTTTGATGGTCTACACGTATGGGTTGTATGGCCCTCAAAATTCTATTAATCTACCCCCACTTGTAAATATACCCGCATAAGGTATTGCATGGCCTATTTTATGACCTATACAACTCAAACATGAAATACATGTGCACTATAAGGTTGGTTGAACCCCCATGTGCACTTATTGTACAACATGCAAATGTGTGGGATCATGCAACCTTGTTTCTTAGTTTCTTGAAAGGATTTTTCTAATATATAAATCCATTTCCTTTCAATTGTTGTTGAGTTACATCCTCTAACCACTAAAAATCCTCTTTATGTTCTTCACCAAATTAGTAAGATTCTCACGACCTTATTATGTTTTATGCTAATTATTTCTTGTCTCCCTCTTTCAACTAGCCTCACATTTATCAGCTTAATTTTTTTATTCAATCCCTAACCACAATCTCCAAAGTGATTGAAAGTTGATATTACTTAATTTTAGGTCAACGATTAAAAATAATTTGATTCCTTATTACAAATAACATTTACAATTCACTATATTACTAAATATTTCTTATAAAAATAAATTACCTTGAATAAATCCCTTAATTAAAGTGATTTTCTATGGATAAAGGTCCTTATATGACTTCCACGTGTCTAAACATGTATACCTACCCAAAACTACCCAATTGATGCTACTATCATCAACAATACATATTAGGGAGTAAGATACTTCTCTACGAGCCACCTAGAAATGCCTTCTATCTTGTTTTGGAATTTTTAAACAGATTCTATGAAGCTTATAAATGTTTTGAAAAAAACTTATATTAAAGTCAATATTTAAAGAAAGAAAAATATTTGTTTTATTTTTCTAAATGTAAGTTTCTTTTTTCTAATTGGTTGATGGTTATTTTTATGTGTTTTTTAATGAATTTGATTTATAAAATATATATTAAAAAAAACATCTAAATTTTTTTTAAAGAGCAGTCATAAATAAGATTCCTAACTATTAATATATTTAATTATAATTTACTAAATATGCCAATAAGATATCAATTTAATCTCAAAATTATCCCCAATCACTTTAACTAATTACTAATTCACAACTCTATTACGTTCAGAACATTTCCACATATTTAAAATGCTAACTATCTTGAACTCCTTTATAAATTGTCATCTTGACACTTCTTTTTCATTGTTCCCTGTGCAATTGGAAATTTATCCACAATAAAATTATCATAATCTTAAAATTAAAATTATCTTATACCTTGGATAATCTCAAAAATTTGATTCTCAATTTTAGCTTCTATGAATTTTTTATTTTGAAATCATAATTATACACATACATATTTATCATCTTTTAACTTTCAATTATTTTTTATGTGTTTTTCTTATATATCAAAGTAATACATATTTATCATCTTATAACTTTCAATCATTTTTATGTTTGTTCTCTTATATATAAAAGTTGTTTGGTGTCAAACACTTATTCATTTTAAGAGAGGCACTGTATCAAAAAGTGAAGAAAGGGAAGTTCTAAAATAAGCTAAAAGTATTATTAAAGTTTAATTTAGTATTTTTATGTCATTACGTTTTGTCCTATATTTTATTTTCTTTTTTATTTAAAAATAAATTTCTAACAACAAATTATGAGAATTTCATTCAACTCTATATAGAAAACAATATTTTGATATCAATTTATTTTTGAAGTATATTTTATAAAAATAAACAAATCCAAAATAATTATTATATATTTTTTACATATACATATGTAACACATTTCACAACTAAACATAACAATTTTTTTTTATTAATACCCTTGACCAAGTTATCGAGGTATGCTGACAATGGTGGAAAATTACTGAGTAGAATCATACCTACAAAAGCCAAGGCCCTTCCTCGCTGGCATACTCGTGGAGGTGTTTCACCATGCTGAGGGAGGGAACCTCGAGCTTCTCCCGCTGACGCCATTGCTATACCATTGATTTTCAAGGGATGGGTTAGGTTGGACTTAACTCCAGCATGTATCTTGATCTACACTGTTGACGGTGTGATATCCATGACCCTCGCAAATCGGGGTTCAATTGACGGATTAGTGCATCAGATAGGCAGGGTTTGGGTCATTTGGTAATGTTTCAGTTCACATGTTTAGCTTTGCAATAAAGGGTGTGACGGAAGGTGAACAGGTTTTTACATGGTCCATTTCTTCACCGTGTCTTTGTCGTCAAAGCTACAGGTATGCTTCAAATGATGAAGGCTTTAATCCATCCTAATTGTTTAATCCAGGAGATTTCTATTTTGAGATTATCTATTATTAATCACTGTGCATCCCTGTAAAAGGCTTCATAAGTGGCTGTTGATATTCATTGCTTCCCTTGTGCATAGGTGACACCGCTAAGGAATGGACTCGAAGCTCTCGTGGAACGTTCCAATTTCAAGCGGAAACTTGAGGTAAGACATAAATTTTATAGAGATTAATGCTTAAGTTTACTCTCCAACCTTCATTAAGGAAAATTGTGCTCATACATGTTTTATTCATAGCTCCAGGATTGGCAAACCTCAACTTAGGTAATTTCTTTTGTTTGTTGCAAGGATTTGTACTATTAGTGAAGCTTTCATTCGATTCAGATTCTCATTCTATGTATCCTTTGTTTGTGCATACATATATCGATAGTTCGAAACTCTACATCTCGCATGGGGTTTCTAGAGACAAGTTGTGCTCTTACTTAAACTTGATGTCTTTGTTTCCAAGTGGGTTTCTACTCAGGTCTTTCCTGCCATTTTTTTGTGTTTTGGAGATATGTTTTCATTGTTGGAAGGACTATGTGATTTTTTTATTAGTGTGCACTGTTAAGCCTTGCAGCCAGATGCTACTGTTGTTAATAAATGTAATTTATCATTTTTGAGGATGATGGCCATCAGGAAAAATTCCACGAGAGGCACGATTGTGTTGATTTCTTTTTCCATGAAGGGTTTTTGCATGACTCTACCTATACACTTCTTTGTATAAGGGTTTATGTATAAGGCTCTATGCATAGCTTCCTCTTCTTCCTAGGTAGCCTCATCTGGGCCAGTGTGCTTCCATTGCACTTTAGCTTGGGTGATGGCTCGCTTCCATAAGGTCATTTCTCTTTGATAAAGGATACGAAGAGGCTCTGCTAGAAAATATCTCTTGAGTTCTACCTACACATTCATAATCTGCTGTCAGAAAAGTCCTACAAAATAGAAATTCATAATTTATTGACTTCATTATTTCATCATACTTTCCCAGTTAATAATAAACTAAAGGGTTGTACACATATTTTTTTAATAAATATACATGAAAAATATTTTGGACTAGGATGTGGCTCGAAAGCATTAGCTTATATACTACAAGCCCAATCTGCTCCAAGATCTGAAACATTCCACAATATTGGGGTGCCAACTTAGCACAACCTTTCCATTGTAAGGTGATTTTATGGGGTTTATCTTTCAAGTATACATGATGTGCCAACCAAAATTATTTATGAGTCCTTTTATTATATGCATAAACCCTTTTCCTATCCTGAGCAACATTTAAGTTCTGGTGAACCTTCATAACGGTGGCCTCCATTTGAGCTAACAGATCAAGGCCTAATGCTAACTTACTAACCGAAATATTCTAGTCTGTCGGTACCTAACACTTTCTTCCATACAGTACCTTGAAAGGGCACATACCCAATGATTCATGATTTCCATTATTGTAAGCAGATTCTACCAACTGGAGGTAGTCCTCCCACTTATGTGATTGTTGCATTACAAACATCCTCAACATGTCTTCCAAGACTTGATTCACTCGATCTATCTGACCACCCATATGTGGATTGTAGGTAGTACTGAGTTGAATCTGAGTATCCAACCCAACAAAGAGGGTTTTCCAGAAAGTGGATGTAAATTTTTACACCCGTGTCAGAGATTACCACTCAGGGTATTCCATGTAGTCAGAAGATTTCCCTCATAAATATGTCCGTGATGTCCACCATTTTATAGGTGGATTTTACTGGTATGAAATGAGAAATATTTCTCAGCATGTCTACCACAACCATTAATGAGTCATATTTCTTCTTAGTATGAGGTAACCCAATGATAAAGTCTATGGTGATCATCTCCCATTTCCATTCAGGAATGGGTAATGGTTGCAACAGACTAGCAGGATGTTGATGTTCTGCCTTCACCAATTGGCACTCTAAGTATTTGGATAGATATTTAGGCACATATTTTCTTAAAACTGGCCAAAAATAACATTTCCTGATGGGAGAAAATAGTTTCTGGTATCCTAGGTGAGTAACGTAAGGCTTTCTATGAAACTCATCTAATAACAACTGCGTGACAGAATTTTGGTTAGGAATCTAAATTTTTTTTTTGAATTTTAACATTTTGTCGAGATTAATCCCATAATCAGATGATTCCCCTTTTTCCTAAGCTTCCAAGCTTTTTTCCAAAGGAATGCATACTTTGGGTCTTTGAAGGATGCTTATTGGATGACCTCCGGTAGGTTATATTGTGCTTCTCTATATTTTACTTCGTAAATGTAATGTACTTTCCTACTTAATGTGTCTACTACCTAGTTTTCTTTCCCCTTGAGGTGTTTCATGTCAAAGTCAAACTCACTTAGGAATGTGGTCCATCTGGCCTACCAATGATTTAAACCAGACTGGTTAAAGAATTTTTGTAAGACTTCTATGATCGATTAATAACAAAAAATTATTTCGTAGGATGTAGTGTTGCCACATTTTTAATGCATGCACTACAACGGTCAACCCCGGATCATAAGCAGAGTATTGTTGCTCATAATCTTTTATTTTGCATGACTTGTAGGTTATGACCTTGCCTTCTTGTGTTAGTACACCATTGATGCCCTCTTTACTCGCATCAGTGCATACCGCAAAGGGTTTTTCTATATCTGCTAATTTTAGCACCAGTGCGGTAGCAAGTAATTTCTTTAACTATTGAAAACATTGCTGACATTATGCTATCCAGTGGAAGGCAACCCCTTTTCCTATAGCCCAGTCATAGGGAAAGCTATTTTTTTAAAGCCTTTAATGAATCAATGGTAATGACCTGCCAGGCCCAAAAAGGATCTAATGTTCACAACACTTTTCAGACTGGTGCATTTCTTAATATTTTTGATAATTTGTGGATCCACCTCCATTCCCTCTTCTGATATAACATGTCCTAGGTATTGAATTTGACTTTTGTAAATATCATACTTACTATACCTTGCATATAGTTTATTGTCTAACAAAACCTGCAATATTATTCTCAAGTGTTTCTCATGCTCCATCTAATTTTTTGAATAGATTAGTATATCATCAATAAAAATTAGTAAAAAATTATCTAGAAATGGATTAAAAATTTCGTGCATCAGGCTCATGAAAGAAACTGAAGCATTGGTAAGGCTGAAAGGTAGTACCGCAAACTCATAATAGCTGTAATGAGTTTAGAATGTTGTTTTGCAGAAGTCTTCATCATTTATTCTGATCTAGTGGTAGCCAGAACTTAACTCAATTTTTGAAAATACACTGCCCCCTACACTTGATCAAATAAATCATCAATTCGTTGTAAAGGGTACCAATTTTTTATCGTTAGCTTATCTATCTAGTGACAATCAATTCATAGTCTTAAGGTTCCATCCTTCTTTCGTACAAATTGTAGTATATCTAGGGGGGATAGTATGGGGTACAGAGGGAGATATGCAAGGGAATAATTTAATAATTAGATGGGCCATAGTAATAAATAAAGTGGTTAACCCGTATCATGTAAGGGACCACAATTAGTTACCAATAATGTAATAAACTCATGGTATTAGATAGATAGTATTGAGGGAACCATGGCAATGACCCATGGTATTGTATGTATGAGGCCTAAATAGAGGCTAGACACTCCCCATTGAGAGATGTCAAGGAATATTGTATGAATATGCATATGGCTTGTGGAATGTTCTCCTTCCTTAAGGAGTGAATGTATGGTGTTTCCCTACCTTAAGTGTTTGATTAATAAAGTGAAACATTTCTATATTCAAATCTTGTTATTTCTTGGGTATATTGGTATTTTCATATATTTTTATATCAAATCTACAACAAGTGGTATCATCATTGTGTCTATAAATCCTAGTTGCAAGCATAATATTATCAATGTTAATTTGGAAAAAAAATTGCAAGTTCTAGCAAAACACATTGAAAACACATAATTTGATAATGAGGATGTTCAAGTTTATAAAGAGTTGATGCTTTCTATGGATAAATATGTGTTGCATTGTGATTTTTATACTTCATATATGAATAACATGGATGTATTTTTGGTATATCCTTGGATGGAATTTGTGGGTACTGTCAATAATAATGTGCAGAAGAAATTCATGAAACTCTGGCATAAAAAGAAGAAAATTACATTGTGGGATATTTCTATTAAGACCCAACATAAGACTATGGAGGCAAAAACACAAAGCTCTAATGACACTGACACATCAGATGATGAGCGTTTAATGGTCAACAACCAAACACAAACACCAAATCGGGTACCAAAAAAAAAGGAGAATCCGAGGAGGCTAAATCAAAAAATGTTTCAGGTACTGATAAATCATATGAGGACTCAGTGGTTGAAGTAATATTGGAAGATAAGAAACAATACTATGCACCATAACATGTACCAGATACCAATCAGCTTCCATTAGGTGGTGAATTAAAGAAAGATACACCATTGGTTAACACTTGAACATATCACCACCCACACCACCCCACAAGAAAACAACCAACAAGATGGAAATGAATTAGCCACAAGGACAACAACCCTTGCATGACAGAGAGAGAGGGGCAATGATCCACCTACTACACATCAACACAGAAGAGCCACCAAGGTCAACTTCCATCTCAAGAAAGCGAGGCACTAGCTAGATTGAGGGTTCAATTTTCTTTGGGATGGCTAGATGCACGTTCATGGTACCAGTGGACTACTCTTTTGAGTAGATCTTATTATTTGTGTTCTTATTATGTTTTGAGGATGAAACATGTTTAAGGGGGTGGAATGTAGCACACCTATGGGGGATAATATTGGGTACAGAGGGAGGTACCCAAGGGAATAATGTAATAATGGAATGGGCCATAGTAATAAATAAGGTGGTCAACCCGTATCATGTAAGGGACCACAAGTAGTTAGGAATAATGTAATAATCCCATGGCATTAGATAGATGGTATTGAGGGAACCATGGTATTGACCCATGGTATTGTATGTATGAGGTCTATATACAGGCTAGAGACTCCCCATTGAGACATACCAAGGAATATGTATGAATAGGCATATGGCTTGTGGTGTGTTCTCCTTCCTTAAAGAGTGAATGTATGGTGTTGCTCTACCTTAAGGGTTTGATATTAATAAAGTGAAGCATTTCTATATTCAGATCTTGTTATTTCTTGGGTTTATTTCTATTATCATATATTTCTGGGTCAGATCTAATATTTATGGGTTAGATCTATAACACAAATAGCACAAGGGTTATTATATGGAATTTGTAGCTATAGATAAACACATTTTCCCTAGGTGGGTAGTTGCATCTAGAACAACAGACGGAAAGTAGTTTAACATTTTCCTATAGTAGATAGATGAGATGAAGGAACTTACTTGTATTCTTCCACTTCATTAATCCCCTTTGAATCGCTCCCATCACTCCCATTTGAACTAAACACGTTCAATTGGAACCTGTATCAAAAGAAACAGAAACAACAAATGATCAAAGCATACATGATCTACCTACTATAATCCATTGGAATCGAAGACATTGAAACATGTAATCATCATAGATATGAACAATAATATGAGAAAAGGAATAAACTCTTTATTAATGTAGAAGGAAGAGTATCACCCAATACAGTTCGATCCTATGTCACTCCTCCAGCTTCAGTCCAACCCTCGTGACATCAAAAGCACACCAATCCAGTAGCATAACATTTCTTGATATGAGCTCAATTCTCAAACCAACAACATTTCCTTACAAACTTCAGATTCTAGCCCCTTTATCACTATGATGAGTGCTCAATTTATAGGAAATGGAGGTGGTTTTGTCATAATGAGGGTATTGACTGGCCTTCGAAACATGGAGTTCATTTTGATGGACCAAGGGATTAGAGGATAGGAGGTTAATGGAATCTTAGCCTATCCAATTTTGAGCTCATACGAGGAGATAAGAGATGGGATCCTTCTAGAATCATCTAAAGTCAAGGAATAATCCTAGAACCCTATGCAAATTTCTCTCAATCTCACCCAGCGTAGGTTAAAGAGGGCCTAAGTGCACTACAATGTAGGCCAAAATGGGCCTGCCTACTTTATAGTACATTTACCCGTGACCAAGGCTGCTTGTTGTCCCAAGGAGGCATTTCGGCAAGGCTTCAAGCTAGGAAATGTTCATAGAAGGAAGCATTCACTGTGATGACTTGTCTAGGGCATGTAACAACTGAATTAGTGTTTGATGAGCCCTAATTGTACTGATTTGAATGTTAGGAGCGATGTACCCAAATACACCTATAACAGTTTCAAAAATGATAATGTCGAGTGATATGCTTTACGATGTGATGAAGAGGATCTAAAGTGGACGGTGACCTGCATCGATTACAATACATAATATAATGATATTTTGATTTTTGTCATGAGTTTCTGAGGAAAGGCATAAGCATACTCATCATATAAACTTTTCATTTCATGTACATAGATATTTGTTTACAAATATAGACTCATGATAGGATGATAGTCCATGTAAAGCCATTGTACAGATGATTTAGTACTCTCCTGAAATCGTAGCATGGATGGATGAAATTAGATATGGGGTCTTCTACCTCGTCTAATCATTCACTCAAGTACGAGTCTAACCATTTGAGTATGTGCTTTGAATTTGAACATGGGAAGAAATTGTTTGATTACCGGCCAATGATGAAAGTCTTTAACAGATGTGAGAGAGCATTGATAATGATAATGATTCTCAAGGTACTGCAGTAAATTGTGCATGGTGTGAATAAATGTTTTGACGTTGAACACCATACAAAGTCTTTCAGTCCAAGGCCATTGATGTCAACCTGTCACGAGAAGTGAGTAATTTGCCATTGATGTATGCAAGCTTGAAGATATTGGAAGGGTGTTTCTAAGTCAACTGCTTGGATAATGTGTTACTGTTGATAAGAAGTGACTTGTCGCAGGAGGGCCTTGATGTATCCCACATCAACGAGATGAAATGAGTGTAATGATATTGGATACAGAATTTGACTGAAGACGCAAGGTTCAAGAATGCTGGTCATGAAAATGAAGTTTTATGAGTATTGCAAAGGATGACTTTGACTGAGTGACTTCTCCTGAATATGTCTGGGACACTGAATGAATTGACAACATTGACCCAAAACCAAATTCATGGATGATGTGATAGACCATAGGTATGATAACCATCAAGCAGATAACCCAACCCAAATAGAGATGAAGTGAAAGTGTCATGTTCAAGAGGGACTTCCTACCATAAAGTGATTCACCCATTTTCCCATTTTCCTCAGTCATTGTTCACCAATACCTCTTTGTTTTTTAACAAGATTGAGGAGAATGACATATGCTTATAGTATAATTCCACCCTTCAGATGAATCCATCACTATGTGATGTTTTAACAACTCTAGCGAAGGAGATAATTTTGTGGGTGTGTTTAGGGACACAGGTCATACAAAACAGTGTCCAACTCAGGTTGCTTCCACTTGGGGTGGTTACTCAACTTTTGAGTAACCTATAGCCCCTTTAGAATGTTATGAGATGTGATCTTTTCTTATATGGTGGTCCCCACTTCCTTAATGGAACCTAGGAGATGGGATCATGTCGTAGTAGCTCTTCCTCTCATGTTTACCCTACGAGGGTGGTCAAATTCGGTAGATATGTGAGGAGTAGTTATAAAAGCATATTTATTATTATAAAAATAAATTAATTTAGTATATCATTTAATTTGAGTAATTTTCTAAAGCTAAGGTCCCTTGGATGACTTCGACATGTCCAGACACTTATACTTCTATAAACTTACCTATCAAATACTACTATCCTTAACATTATGATGTCCTACACCCTAAATGATTTTCTCAAAGATATATGTATTTTTTTCATAAGTATATGAATGAAAATAGATGCTTATCCATTATATATTATTGATTCATATCTCACATATCATATAACAATCCTAGCACATGTTTGAAAAGTTTTTTAGAAGCATACATATGTGGTTAACCTTGTATATGGGGAAAATATGAAGTATGCAATTTTATTTTAGTGTATAAACCTTGGAAAATCTTACTAATCCCTAATATGTTAATTATAATAATTTTGGTAATATTTGCATAATAATTCTGACGATGAACCTTGGTAGGGGTTTGGAACGCATCAACCCTAAGATATTAATCTGATGTCTTAGGAAGATTTTTTCTCAAATCATGAATCACAAAAGCCTCCAATATGAAATATTCAAATTTTTATTCATTTTATATTGTCTCTATAAAATTGTGGGGATTTTTGAAGTAAAACACTTTTATCCTATAAAATATAGGTGAATTATTTTTTATGAATAATGGAAAGTAATGAATCTCTATTTGGAAATACATGGAAAATGGTTCATATATGATATTTAGCCCGTAATTTTTTCCTTTCTTGTGTACTATGTTATTGTAAATTTTTTGAATGACATTGCTTGAAACTAGGATTTAAGGTAATATGGCTATCGTTGGTATTTTTTTGTTAAATGTTAATGAAATTATTGAAGGTGATTTTATAGTATTATTTAATAATGAATAGAAAGGTAAATTGTATTGCTTTCATGTTTTCAATTCCACTATTTGCAAGTACACTTCGATGGTGGATGCTACAAGTGAGAGTGAATAGTGGATTCCTAGCTACCTAATTCTTGTAATGCAAATTAAAATAAAGAGAGAATATGTAGTACACATTTAAAATTTGGATAGTAAGAGGAAATCATGTCAAGTTCTTATAAAATGCAAACATGGGGAAAAGTAGTCATGCACAAATCCTAGAATTTTTTAAAGTATAAGTACTTCTATACATTTGACAAATAGAGTTAATTTCAAATGCGTGTAATATATCTTAGTTATCCATGCACTTTTATATTTAGTATGTGTGTTTGTATTAGAGTTCACAATTTTTGTCATTTTTCTTTCAAAATTACCCTCATGGCATAAGGATGATCAACAGGAAGGCTTGAATCCATTATAATAATATACTCATTATGACCTCATACATGTCAGTAGCAAGAGCTAAACCTAAATGGGTAAGACAACAAAATTCCTGCCAACCTCTTGAGATACACCCAATTGGCACATGCATTCCATCACTATTGAAACTATTTTTCAAATTCAAATTATAACCCTTGATGTTCACCTTTATTTGCAGTAAGGAGGTTTTTGTTTGAAAATTCCAATATAAGGCTATATATAGGTGAGAAATCCCATATTATAATATGTCAAAGTTGAACCACTTGACCTAGTTGGGAATTAAGGATATGTTTTTCATTTTACTCAACTCCCAACAATTTTCAAAAACAAAAAGTAAGATAAAATAAAATATGATCTTACCTTTTACAAATAAAATGTGCAATTCTAAGGTTTTACTAGGCATTTGTTGCCTATTTTTGCAAAACACAGTCTCTTATGACCAAAAATGAAAAATTAAGTATATAGGATTGTGAAAAATCACTTAAAAACATTATTGAGAATTTGAAGAAATAGAAGACAATAACTTTTGAGACCTTCATGTGCATTTAGTGTAGCACATCATGTTGTTTAATTTTACATTGAAATTATTAGCATTTATGCACTTAGTCCTTCTTCTAAAAATACCAATATGAGATTGTATACAAGTGTAAAATCCAAAATTACAACTTCTAAAATTTAACCACTCAATTTGGTTCAAAGTTGAGAATGGAACATGCATTTTGCTCAAACTTAATTTTACATTCAAAATTACATGAATATCAACCTTTCCTATTATTCAATTTCATTTTAGATAATATAAGTAAATTTACGACATATATACATACATATTATAAATTATAAAACATTTTTTGAAGTTCAAAGGGAACTTTGGTGGGATTTTTAATTTGGTCACTTAATATGATTTTGACCTTCCAAATGACTAGGAAAACTATTATTTTTTTCCACATCAACCTTTTCTGAACTTGCAATCACAAACATAATAATAAGAAATGGTATAATATGATATCCCCATCATAGAAACTTGCAGAACTAAAATCTAAAGTATAGCATAACTTTGGCTTACATTTTACAAACATGTTGGGAATTCATAAGGTTTTACTAGGAATCTCTTTCTTATTTTTGCATGAAAAAGTATTTTTTATAAATAGAGATACTTTTATGAAGATGGAGTATCTTTTCATAACCAAGTATTTTTAAGCACTTTGATTGGTCATAGTAACTAACATGGCTCTACCATATTGTCCACTAGATGAGAATAATGTGATATTTAATAGACAAGCTTCAAGGTAGTAAAGCAATCATTGGCTTATTTCTTTCCACCTATTATGCCTTAGTAGGCATAAATAAGGTCCAAGGTGACAAACCTACCTATGAGATTAATAGTTTGTTAATGTGGAAAGGCCATGTGTTCATAGTAGTTTGTCAATTATATTGTAATGTCAATGAAAATCAAACAAGGACAAAACACTGGAAAACCTTAGGGCACCAGGGATTAAGAAATAACCAAAAATTGATAAGTATGTAGTAGTTTATGATGGCATAGTTAACATTATCTACATCATCAAAACGACACATTAGGATCCTATCCACTAGACAATTGTATTGTGATATTAAATAGACATAATTAAAAGGTAGTAAATGAACCATTAGCTGACTATTTTCCTCCTATTAAAATTGGTGGGCATAATCAAACCCCAAGGCACCAAACCCACCCATGCAATAAATTTTTTTTTGGACGTGGCAGTGACACATGTTGTACCATAGTGAAGTGACATGGAATTCGTAGGTCATGGTGAGGTACCATGTGTCCCTAGTAGTTAATTGAATCAAATTTAGAGTTATAACGATGAGTAAAATTCATTTTAAATTTGATAAACATTGAGGCACCAAGGATAAATAATAACAAAAAATTATTAAATATTTATTAATTTCTAATCATATAGTTGTTTTTCTATATTGCTTGAACTACTAATTAAATTTATATGCCATATATAGTAGTGATATACATAACCTATTGGTATATCTAAAGTAGTTGAGTTATTTGATTTTCAAGTATGGTCTCATCATGCATCCCCAAGGCTATATATATGAGTTAGAAGGTATTGAGATTAGTCCTGTAAGATAGAATTGTTAGGGTCCTACCTTATCATTTTTATTTATGGGTGATTATCTTATTAGAAACTTTCATTACCTAAGTGAAATGAACTTGGATGTTGAATAAGTAATTCTAAACTATTCTAACTCAAAACGAAGTAAATCATTAGTCATTTAAAACAATGGTGTAAACAATAATTTTCAAACAAAGTCATTTTAGTGTAACAAAAATCCACTTAGGGTGATGAACTACTTGGTTAAGGATAAGGATAATTTGATCACCTAGGGAAGGAGAAAATTATTTCTTGGGGCTTATTTTTTTGGGCCTCTCTCTATCTCCAAATATACACACACGTAGAGAGAGTGGGAGGCTACATAATGAGTTGAACCATTTGACTAAAGAATTTTTTTTATAGGGAGTGAATACGACACATGTTGAAACCTAGC
>APFE030516389.1:135838-151952 GCA_000404065.3 Pinus taeda | reverse complement strand
ATTATTATTAGGTTTTAGTATTTTGATATTTATCTTAGGGTTTGTATACATTGCTTTTATAACATTAGGCCCCTTTGTTTATTGTTACCTAATGGTTTAATACTAGAATCTTGAGGGATTATAAACCAATGAGAATAATATTAAACAAAAAAGATTGATATTATAAACCCAAGGAACTAATAAACCCAACTCTTTAATATTATAAACCTAGGGAATCAGTGAACCCAACGGATAAATATTAAAAACCTAAGGGATCAAGAAGCACAAGGAATTGATACTACAAACACAAGAGAAACATAAAGATGACCATGATTGATATTATAAACCGAAGTTGATAATAAACCCAATGGATTAATACTAAAACCCCAAGGGCTTATGAACTGAAGGAAATAATGTTAAAATCAAGGGACTAATATTATAAACCCAACATTAGTAAACCCTAATATAAATATTAGAAAGACTAAAATAAACATGGTTTATTTTCCTAGTGAGAGAATCCTTGTTAGAATGTGACATTCAACCATGGTTGGCCATGGTTGTCTATGATTGACAATGGTTGACCATGATCGATATTATAAACCTAAGGGAATAATAGACCCAAGGCATTGATATTATAAACCCCAAGGAATAATAAAACTAAGTGATTAATATGAAAACCCCAAGGGAATAATATTAAACCCATGGGACAAATATTATAAACCCAACATTGTTAAACCCAACTAATATTATAATTGATAGTGATATTAATATTAATATTAAGAATAACAAAATTAAATATTAAAATATTACCATAATGATAATATTAATGATTAGTTCAATATAAACAGTAAACCTATAAAACCTAATATATATTAAAGTTAAACCTCATATCCAATGTAACACAGAGTTACAGGCGGAGTTCGGTAAACACACAGAGAGAATCTTGATGAACAGGATCTTGATGGATCATTGAATCCATTAGAAGGATCAAACTCAAGCTCACGAGGGAGTGTGCAATGAAATAGACAAGGGATCAAAACCTTGAAGAAACCTGGAACGACAGAAATGCTAAAGAAATAGCATAAACTCATAATCAAAGAGAAGAGCGTAGAAGTGAAGAGGTGATGTACAACAACCGTTGGATATAATAAATCAACAGACCAGATCCAATCATAGAGGAGACAGAGGAATATCGTTCCAACATAAACCCTTCAAGTGTTGTCGAATCGCCTAAGGGAATAAGTGACTGTGATCATGGGATTAATTGTCAACCGCTTGGTCGCGAGCTTGATAGATGGTTGAGATGTAATCACATATCTCAAATGTTAGGAGTTGAAGGATGGTCTGATATCCGATAGCGGTAAGTTCTGATTAGAGATCAAGCATATTGGATATCGGAGGTCGAGGTGATCAGAGGTAAGCATTTCAGAAATTGGAGCAACAATGTGGAAAAACTTGGTATTAACAAACCCGATAATAAATATGAATGCAAGTGTATAATAGTTGAGATCAGCTTATGTGTTTTATATTGGAATTTCAATTTATTCTATGTATTACGGTTAAAGTGGGGTCCAAGTATTTTAATGTAAAAGTGGTGTTAAATGATTCTGAGAGTCAGTATCAGATGCAAAGGGGGTGATAGGAATCATATGAGTGCAGAGGACTGCGATGAGCGATTGTAATCAAGGCAAGTCTTGTGAACTATGCAAAGGCTTATGAAAGGTGGAAAAATGTATGATTTATGTGGTTTTATGGGATATATATTATAAAGGGTTTATAATAGTATTAAAGTGTCGATAGCAATTTGTGGGTTAGCCTATGTATGACTCAAAGTTTAATAATGGTTTAGGGGGTTGGCTTATATATGCGGGCCTAATGGTTAATGAAGGTTAATGCAAAGCATGGATCAAGGGACAAATTGTGGTTAGTTGTTTGATAAATTATTTCACCAAGTATTAATAAAAGGGGCCTTAAGCCATTGCTCAGTTATAATGAATCTTTTATGGGATGGTCATAGAAATATAAATACTACAAACACTAAAATAAACATGGTTTATTTTGATGGTGGGACAATCCTTGTTAAAATGCAACATTCAAACATGGTTGACCATGATTGATATTATAAACCTAAGGGGCTAGTAAACCCAACTTATTTACATTATAGACCCAAATGAATAATAAAACCAAGCGATTAATACTAAAATCCAAAGGGATTATGAAATCAAGGGAATAATATTAAGCCCAAGGGACTAATATTATAAACCCGACATTTGTAAACCAAAATATAAATATTACAAAGACTAAAATAAACATGATTTATTCGTTGTGAGACAATCCTTGTGACAATGTGACATTTAACCATGGTTGACCATGATTTATATTATAAACATGAGGTAATAATAAACCGAAGGGATTGATATTATAAACCCAATTGAATAATATACTTAAGGGATTAATACTAAAACCCCAACCCAAGGGAATAATATTAAACCCAAGGGACTAATATTATAAACCCAAAATTGGAAAACCCTAATATAAATAGTAGAAAGAAAAAAATAAACATGGTTTATTTTCATGGTGAGAGAATCCTTGTCACAATGTGACATTCAACCATGGTTTGCCATGGTTGCCTATGATTGGCAATGGCTGACCATGATCGATATTATAGACCTAAAGGATTAATAAACCCAAGGCATTGATATTATAAACCCCAAGGAATAATAAAACTAAGGTATTAATATGAAAACCCCAAGGGATAATGAACCCAAGGGAATAATATTAAACCCATGGGACTAATACTATAAACCCAACATTGTTAAACCCAAATATAAACACTACAAACACTAAAATAGACATGGTTTATTTTCATGGTGAGTCAATCTTTGTCAAAACGTGACATTCAACCAAGGGAGTAATATTATAAAATGAAAATTGGTAAACCCAAATATAAATACTAAAAATAATAAACTAAACATGGTTTATTTTGATAGTGAGACAATTATGTTGGAATTTACAGGGTAAGTTCCTCAGACAGAACACCAAAAGGACACCACTCACAAACAGTTCACAAATCAAAACACTAGTTTTTTGACGTGGTTAAAACCCTCAAAGAGGAAAACAGTCCACGGCCTGAGCCAACGCGGTCACTTCAGGCAATTTATTAATAAAGAATGAAAATTTACATAAGCTTCTCTCATGAATGGTTAACCTACAAATGACCCTCCATGCACTTTAAATAGAATTCATGGACCAATCGAGTGTTAAGCCACGGATCAAGTGTCGGTAATACTGAGGAGAGAATGAACGATCGGATTACTACATATCGTGACTGTCAGATTGTAAGTTACAAATGTACATAGTAAAGAAACATACTTTCCCTAACTCTATACTAGACCAAGTTATACTTAACTATTCCTATGTGTTAGAATATCCTAACATCCCCCCTTAAGAACAACTTGGGATAGGATTGGAGGATTTACAAATATGAAACAATAGGAGAAGGAAGGAAGCACTAGAGCCTATCTCCCCTTAGTGACAACTTCCTGAACTCCAACCATAAATCAAAGTTTAATAAACTTCGCCTCTGTGAGAGCCTTTGTAAGGATGTCTGCAACTTGATCATCTGTTGAACAATATTGCTCTTCAAGAACATGGTCATGAATGAGCTTTCTGATGAAGTGCATGTGTAGTTCAATGTGTTTGCTACGTTGATGCTGGACTGGATCTTTGCATAGTTGAATGGCACTTTGATTATCACACCAAAGTGTAGTCGGATGCTGCTGCTGAAAGCCAAACTCTGATAGGATCTGTCGAAGCCACAAGGCTTCCTTACTAGCTTCTACGGCACCACGATACTCTGCTTCTGCTGAAGAAAGAGAAATGGCACCTTGTTTCTTGCAAGCCCATGTAATAGGTCCTGAACCAAGAGTGAACACATAACCGGCAGTAGACTTCCGATCATCAGGGTCACCAGCCCAATCGGAATTAGTGAAACCAACCAATAGAGTAGATGCTTCAGCACTGTAATGAATTCCAAACTGAACTGTACCTCGAACATAACGAAGTATTCTTTTAGCTGCTTTCCAATGACTTTCATGTGGGGTTTGCATAAACTGAGCAATAAGACCAATAGCAAAGGAAAGGTTAGGACGAGTATGGGTTAGATACAAAAGTTTTCCTACAAGTTGACGGTATAAGGTAGCATCAACTTCAGGGGAAGTACAAGTAACTGAAAGTTTGACACCAGACTGAAAGGGAGAAGGAGCTGGCTTACAATCTTCCATGTGAAAATGTCATAGAATATCAAAGGCATACTTGGATTGGGAGAGGAAAATACCTTCCCTGGATCGCAAGACTTGAAGACCGAGAAAATAATGCATGTGTCCTAAGTTTGTCATTTCAAACTTCTTTTTAATGCTGGACTTCGCATGGTTGATGAGGTTAGGATTACTACCAGTGAGGATAAGATCATCAACATACAGAACAAGAATGATAAGAGACTTGCCCAGTTTCTTGGTGTAGACAGTATTGTCAGAATGACACCTAGAAAAGCCAGATTCTAAAAGAAAGCTATCCATTTTGGCTTACCAAGCCGGAGGAGCTTGCTTGAGACCATAAAGGGATTTCTTAAGCCGACATACAAGACTAGAGTCTGTTTGTATAAACCCAATAGGTTGTTCCATATAGATTTTTTCATGTAAATCCCCATGGAAGAAGGAAGATTTAACATCCATTTGATGGACTTCCCATTTGAAAGAGGCAGCAAGGGAAAGAACAAGGTGGACAGAGTTCATTTTGGCAACAGGGGAGAAGGTTTCAGTATAGTCAATGCCTTCAACTTGTGAAAAGCCCTTAGCAACAAGACGAGCTTTATGTTTATCAACTTTCCCATCTGGTCCATACCTGGTTCTGTAAACCCATTTGCATCTTATGAGTTTCCATCCCTTTGGTAGAGGAACAAGATCCCATGTATCATTTGCCAATAATGAATGATATTCTTCATTCATAGCTGCGTCCCAATCTGGATGGCCTAAAGCTTTTGCAAAGGTGTCAGGATCATAATTCGCTGAGACTTGAGCCAGTAAAGAAGAGGCTCTTTCGAACTGAGAACGTGTACGACGCTAATCTGTAGGATCACCGGCAAGATCACCTGTTGCATCCCGAGTAGCACGGACCCATTTTGAAAGTGAAGGAGATGAAGGAGGATCCTGAGAAGGTGGGGGAGGATTGTCATCCTCACTTTCACCATCTGAAGAAGAAATATGTTCGAAAGTAGAAGAGATAGAGAGAGGTGGCACATGCGCCGAACTAGGCTCGTAGGCCGATTTATTTTCATCAAACTTTACATCTCTTCTAATGATAACTTTTTTTGACTTAAATGGAATAAGTCTATATCCTTTGACATCTTTAGAATATCCAACAAAAATACATTTTTCACTCTTAGGTTCTAAAGATTTATGATTCTCATATGGAATATGTGCCCATGCTTCACTTCCAAAAACACGAAAGTGACTCACATCTGGTTTAATTGAGCTCCATGCTTCTTCTGGAGTGATATTCTTTAAAGCATTAGTAGGAGTGTGATTTAGTATGTAATTTACATAGTTAATTGCTTCTACCCAATAGTTAAGAATAAGTTCTTTAAATTGAAGCATACAATTAGCCATTTCCTTTAAGGTGCAATTCTTCCTTTCAGCTACACCATTTTGTTGTGGAGTATATGGAACAGTATGTTGCATTTGAATTCCATTCTCAGTGCAAAAGTTGATGAAGTCATTTTTAACATATTCTCTGCCATTATCGGATCTTAGCTTAAGAATTTGATGTCCAGATTATTTTTCAACAAAGGCCTTAAAGGCCAGGAATTTGTTAAATACTTCACTCTTGAGTTTTAAGAAGTATACCCAAGTGTGTCTCGAGAAATTATCAATGAAAGTTAAGAAATACTTGTAGCCAAAGAAGGAAACAACTGAAAGTGGACCACATAAATCACTATGCACAAGTTGTAAAGGGGCTGAGGCATGCCAAGAGGCACGTTTTTCAAAACTGTCCTGATGATGTTTTTCTAGTACACATCCAGAACAAACACTATCTCTGCAAGATACCATTCGAAGACCTGTCACCATATTTTCTTTAAGTAGATTCTGAAGGGACTGATAGTTTAAGTGACCAAATCTCTCATGCCAAAGTTTTCTCATTTCATCATTATGAGCAACAAATACTGAGGGAAGATTTGATGACCCAAAGTTGTGAAACTTATACAACCTTGCAGAATCATCAGCAATGCCAGTAGCAATGACAGATTTTAGCTGTTAGGATATTCTGACACATAGGAATAGTTTCCCTCTTTGACACATTCAACCATGGTTGACGATGTTTGGCTATGATTGACAATGGTTTACCATGATTTATATTATCAACCAAATAGAATAATAAACCCAGGGGATTGATATTATAAACCCAAATGAATAATAAACCCAAGGGTTAAATACTAAATCCCAAGGGATTATGAATCCAAGGGAATAATATTAAACCCATGGGACTAATATTATAAACGTTACATTGAGTAAAGGCAAATATCAATACTACAAACACAAAAATAAACATATTTTATTTTGATGGTGACACAATCCTTGTCACAATGCGACATTCAAACATGGTTCACCATGTTTGGCTATGATTTATATTATAAACCTAAGGGAATTAAAAAACCCAAATTTTGATATTATAAACCCAAATGAATAATAAAATGAAGGGAGTAATACTAAAACCCCAAGGGAATATGAATCCAAGGGAACAATATTCATCCCAAGGGACTAATATTATAAACCCAATATTACAAACACTAAAATAAACATGTTTTATTTTCATGGAGAGACAATCATTTCAAAAATGTGACATTCAAACATGAAACTAATATTATAAACCCAACATTGGTAAACCCAAGTATAATTACTACAAACACTAAAATATACATGGTTTATTTTGATGGTGAGACAATTCTTGTCACAATGCGACATTCAACCATGATTCACCATGTTTGGCTATGATTGACAATGGTTTACACTGATTAATATTATAAACCAAATGGAATAATAAACCCAAGGGTTTGATATTATAAACCCAAATGAATAATAAACCCAAGGGATTAATACTAAAACCCCAACGAACAATTAACCCAAGGGATTAATACTAAAACCCCAAGGGATTATGAACCCAACGAAATAATATTAAACCTAAGGGCCTAATACCATACATCCAACAATCATAAACCCAAATGTAAATATTGCAAAGACCAAAATAAACATGATTTATTTTCATGGTGAGACAACATTTGTTAAAATGGAACATGCAACCATAGGACTAATATGGTAAACATAAATATAAATATTACAAACGCTAAAATAAACATGGTTTATTTTCCTGGTTAGACAATCTTTTCCAAAATGTGACATTCAACCATGGGACTAATATTGTAAACCCAAATATAAATACTACAAACACTAAAATAAACATGATTTATTTTGACAATGAGACAATCCTTGTCACAATGTGAGAATCAACCATGGCTAACCATGATTGGTATTATAAGCCAAAGGGAATAATAAACCCAAGTTATTGATATTATAAACCCAAAGGAATAATAAAACTAAGGGATTAATACTAAAGCCCCAAGGGATTATGAATCGAAGGGAATAATATTAAACCCATGGGACTAATATTATAAACCCAATATTGATAAACCCAAATATAAATACTATGAACACTAAAATAAACATGGTTTATTTTGATGGTGAGATAATCGTTGTCACAATGCAACATTCAAATATGGTTGACCATGGTTGGCTATGATTGACAATAGTTGAGCATGATTAATACTATAAACCTAAGGGAATAGTAAACCCAACTTATTTACATTATAAACCCAAATGAATAATAAACCCAAGTGATTAATACTAAAACACCAAGGGATTATGAACCCAAGGTATTAATATTAAGCCCAAGGGATTAATACTAAAACCCCAAAGGATTAGGAACCCAAGGGAATAATACTAAGCCCAAGGGACTAATATTATAAACCCAACATTTGTAAACCCAAATATAAATATTACAAAGATTAAAATAAACATGATTTATTCATGGTGAGACAATCCTTGCTACAATGTGACATTCAACCATGGTTGACCATGATTGATATTATATACATGAGGTAATAATAAACCTAAGGGATTGATATTATAAACCTAAATGAATAATAAACCCAAGGGATTAATAGTAAAACCCGAAGGGATTAGGAACCCAAGGGAATAATATTAAACCAAAGTGACTAATATTATAAATCCAATGTATATAAACCCTAAGACAAATATTGTAAACATTGAAATAAACATGATGGACCATCATTGATTTTCATATTGAGACAATCATTATGACAATTGGATGTTGGACCATGGTCGATGTTATAGCTTATGTTGTGTTTTTAGATTTATTTATTAGATATATCATTATCGGGGGTTCAACTCAATGAAACTTCTTTACATTCTTTACCCCCCACAAAGTCTAAAGGACATGAAGTATTTATTTATTTCATAGTTGAATCTCAAAATAAGCAAGTGTTAGAGTGTTAAAAGGCCAGACCCGAAAGGTATATACATCATGGTTTAATGTCTCGTCGGGTCCGCCGCATCGTAGAGCTATCGACATTGGGTTCTGCCGATTAGGACTTATGATGGCAGACCTATTGTTATATTATAATATATATATATATATCTATATATATTTATATATATATATATATATATATAAATATATATATAATGTTATAAAGTCCTAAGGGTTCCACTATATTTTGAAAAGCCCTTCATATACATTATGGTTACACATTTTTAAGTATTTCTATTATAAAGGATTATAATAGAAATAAGTGTTGCACATAGCCAAACCCAAAAACATATATATTGCATTTTACAATGCCGTTGTGTTCGTAGAATGCCTAATGTATATGTGTTGGCTCATAGTGCCAACTGCGATTTGCGATTGGGATTCTAAACATGATATTATGTATGCTATGTTTTATATTTCTGGTGGTTCCACCATATCGCATATTGTTAAGGTTTAGGTTAATACATACATTGATAGTGCTGATTGCGATTTGCGATGTCGATCCAGACCAGAAAACTATATATTGTGTTTTATGATTCCAATGGGTCGACAAGGCGTATGAAAAGGCAAATTTAAAGTTACAAGTGGGATTTCGGGCATAGCAAAAATGGTAAGTGGTTTTTACTGGAGATCACCCAATCCCACATATCATTTGACACATAACAACTGGGTGGAGAGAGAAAAATACCCATTTCGGGTGGGTATTCTCTGGGCTTATGTCCCACCTGAAATCTTTGTAGATCGTCTGATCAACTAAGTGTAAATATATGGTGGGGATCTATCGAGAAAATTTGTTGCCTAGAGAACTCTGTAAAGGTTTTGAAAAGTGCAAAAAGGTTATGTTATGCATGCTTCATGGGTATGTTCATTATAGATGGTTTATAATGAATTAGCGCGGATATGAGGGTTTATAGGTAAAGACCATGGTATAAACAATGTTAACGAGTGACTTAAGTTGGCATATATATTTCAGTTAATAAAAGGATATTGAAGATTTAGAAGGGTTGATTGAGTCCCAATAAGTGAATGTGACTAAGGGTTAGCATATGTTGGGTTTAATAAATCATTCCGCATGGGGATTTATGAAAGGGGCCTTAACCATTATGGATTAAAAGTTTGACTCAGAAGACCATTAAAGACATAGGTCCCGCTACATGCGTAAGCCCAGGCTTACAGAGGTCAACACAGTTCATTACAACTAAAGAGAATTAAACATCATTTAGGGAATTTATAGAGGATATTATAAAACCTAAGGAGTAATTTAACTAAGGTATTAATACGAAAATCCCAAGGGATTATGAACCCAAGGGAATAATATTAAACCCATGGGACTAATATTATAATCCCAACATTGTTAAACCCAAATATAAACACTACAAACACTAAAATAAACATGGTTTATTTTCATGGTGAGTCAATATTTGTCAAAATGTGACATTCAACCAAGGGAGTAATATTATAAAATGAACATTGGTAAACCCAAATATAAATACTACAAATACTAAAACAAAAATGGTTTATTTTGATGGTCAGACAATTGTTGTCACAATGCAAAATTCAACCACGGTTGATGATGTTTGGCTATGACTGACAATGGTTTACCATGATTTATATTATCAACCAAAGGGAATAATAAACCCAAGAGATTGATATTATAAACGCAAATGAATATTCAACCCAAGGGATAAATACTAAAACCCAATGGATTATGAAGCCAAGGGAATAATATTAAACCCATGGGACTAATATTGTAAACTTCACAACGAGTAAAGGCAAATATCAATACTACAAACACTAAGATAAATATAGTTTATTTTTGTGGTGACATAATCCTTGTCACAATGTGACATTCAAACACGGTTCACCATGTTTGGCTATGATTTATATTATAAACCTAAGGGAATTAAAAAACCCAAACTTTGATGTAATAAACCCAAATGAATAATAAACCGAAGGAAGTAATACTAAAAGCCAAGGGAATATGAACCCAACGGAACAATATTCATCCCTAGGGACTAATATTATAAACCCAATATTGCAAACACTAAAATAAACATGTTTTATTTTCATGGAGAGACAATCATTTCCAAAATGTGACATTCAAACATGAGACTAATATTATAAATCCAACATTGCTAAAACAAAATATAAATACTACAAACACTAAAATAAACAAGGTTTATTTTGATGGTGAGACAATTCTTGTCACAATGTGACATTCAACCATGATTCACCATGTTTGGTTATGATTGATAATGGTTTATAGTGATTTATGTTATAAACCCAAGGGCATAATAAACCCAAGGGTTTGATATTATAAACCCAAATGAATAATAAACCCAAGAGATTAATACTAAAACCCCAATGAATAATTAACCCAAGGGATTAATACTAAAACACGAAGGGATTATGAAACCAACAAAATAATAATAAACCCAAGGGCCTAATACCATAGACCCAGCAATCGTAAACCCAAATGTAAATATTACAAAGACCAAAATAAACATGATTTATTCTCATGGTGAGACAATATTTGTCAAAATGGAACATGCAACCATGGGACTAATATGGTAAACCCAAATATAAATATTGCAAATGCTAAAATAAACATGGCTTATTTTCATGGTGAGACAATCTTTGTCAAAATGCGACGTTCAGCCATGGGACTAATATTCTAAACCTAAATATAAATACTACAAACATTAAAATAAACATGATTTATTTTGACGGTGAGACAATCCTTGTCACAATGCGAGAATCAATGATGGCTAACCATGATTGATATTATAAACCAAAGGGAATAATAAACTCAAATTATTGATATTATAAACCCAAAGGAATAATAAAACTAAGGGATTAATACTAAAGCCCCAAGGGATTATGAAGTCAAGGGAATAATATTAAACCCATGGGACTAATATTATAAACACAAATATTGATAAACCAAAATATAAATACTACGAACACTAAAATAAACATGGTTTATTTTGATGGTGAGATAATCCTTGTCACAATGCAACATTTAAACATGCTTGACCATGGTTGGCTAAGATTGACAATAGTTGACCATGATTGATATTATAAACCTAAGGGAACAGTAAACTTAACTTATTTACATTATAAACCCAAATGAATAATAAACTCAAGTGATTAATACTAAAAGCCCAAGGGACTAATATTATAAACCCAACATTTGTAAACCCAAATTTAAATATTATAAAGACTAAAATAAACATGATTTATTCATGGTGAGACGATCCTTGAAACAATGTGACATTAAACCATGGTTGACCATGATTGATGTTATAAACATGAGGTAATAATAAACCTAATGGATTGATATTATAAACCCAAATGAACAATAAACCCAAGGGATTAACACTAAAACCCCAAGGGATTATGAACCCAATGGAATAATATTAAGCCAAAAGGACTAATATTATAAACCCAACATATATAAATCCTAAGAAAAATATTATAAACATTGAAATAAACATTATGGACCATCATTGATTTTCATATTGAGACAATCCTTATGACAATTGCATGTTGGACCATGGTCGACGTTGTAGCTTATGTTGTGTTTTTAGCTTTAATTATTAGATATATCATTATCAGGGGTTCAACTCAATGAAACTTCTTTACATTCTTTACCCCCTGCAAGTCTAAAAGACATGAAGTATTTATTTATTTCATAGCGGAATCACAAAAGAAACAAGTGTTAAAGTGTTAAAAGGGCATACCTGAAAGGTATATACATCATGGTTTAAATTCTCGTCGGGTCTAACGCACTGCAGAGCTATGGACATTGGGTTCCGCCGATTAGGACTTGCGATGGCGGACCCAATATATATATATATATATATTATATATATATATATATATATATATTATATATTATATATATATATATATATATATATATTATGTATATATTTATATATGTATGTATGTATGTATGTATGTATGTATGTATGTATGTATGTATGCATGTATATATTGTTGTAAATTCCTAAAGGTTACGCTGTATTGAAAAGGCCTTCATATAAATTATGGTTACACATTTTTATGTATTTCTGTTATAAAGGATTATAATAGAAATAAGCGTTGAACATGGCCGGACACGAAAAAATATATATTGCATTTTATAATTCCAATGGGTCCGTAGAACGCCTAATGTATATGTGTTGGCTCATAGCGCTGACTGCAATTTGCGATTGGTATTCCGGACCTGATATTATGTATGCTACGTTTTATATTTCTGGTGGTTCTGCCATATTGTAGATTGTTAATGTTTGGGTTAATACATCCGTTGATAGCGCGAATTGCGATTTGCGATGGCGATCCAAACCTAAAAAATATACATTGTGTTTTATAATTATGGTGGGTCCACAAGGCATACGAGAAAGCAGCTTTAAAGTTACAACTAAGATTTTAGGCATAGCAAAAATTGTAACTGGTTTTTAGTGGAGCTCACCCAATCCCACATATCATTTGACACATAACAACTTGGTGGAGAGGGAAAACTACCCATTTTGGGTGGGTATTCTCTAGGCTTATGTCCCTCCTAAAATCTTTGTAGATCATTTGATCCACTAAGTGCAAATCTATGGTGGGGATCTATCGGGCAAAGATGTTGCCTAGAGAACTCTGTAATGGCCTTGAAAAGTGCAAAAATGGTCTGTTATGCATGCTTCATGGGTATGTTCATTATAGATGGTTTACAATGAATTTAGCCCGGATATGAGGGTTTATAGGTAAATATTATGGAATAACCAATGTTAAGGAGTGACTTAAGTTGGCATACATATTTGGGTTAGTAAAAGGATATTGAAGATTTAGAAGGGTCGATTGAGTCCTAATAAGTGAATGTGGCTAAGGGTTAGTCTATGTTGAGTTCAATAAATCATTCCACATGGGGATTTATGAAAGGGGCCTTAACCATTATGGATTAAAAGTTTGACTTAGTAGACCATTAAAGACATAGGTCCCGGTACATGCGTAAGCCCAAGTTTGCAGAGTTCAACACAGTTCATTACGACTAAAGAAAATTAAACATCATTTAGGCAATTTACAGAGGATATTATAAAACCCAAGGAATAACAAAACTAAGGTATTAATATGAAAATCCCAAGGGATTATGAACCCAAGGGAATAATATTAAACCCATGGGACTAATATTGTAAACCCAACATTATTAAACCCAAATATAAACACCACAAACACTAAAATAAACATGGTTTATTTTCATGGTGTGTTAATCTTTGTCAAAATACGACATTCAACCAAGGGACTAATATTATAAAATGGACATTGGTAAACCCAAATATAAATACTACAAATACTAAAATAAACATCATTTATTTTGATGGTGAGACAGTTCTTGTCACAATGCAACACACAACCATGGTTGACAATGTTGGCCTATGATTGACAATGGTTTACCATGATTATCAACCAAAGGGCATAATAAATCCAAGGGATTGGCATTATAAACCTAAATGAATAATAAAACCAAGGGATAAATACTAAAACCCAAGGGATTATGAGGCCAAGGGAATAATATTAAACCCATGGGACTAATATTATAAACTGCACATCGAGTAAAGGAAAATATCAATACTACAAACACCAAAATAAACATAGTTTATTTTGATGGTTAGACAATCCTTCTCAGAATGCAACATTCAAACATGGTTCACCATGTTTGGCTACGATTAATATTATAAACCTAAGGGAATAAAAACACCCAAATTTTGATAATATAAACCCAAATGAATAATAAACCGAAGGGAGTGATACTAAAACCCCAAGGAAATATGAACCGAACGGAACAATATTAAGCTCGAGGGACTAATATTATAAACCCAATATTACAAACACTAAAACAAACATGTTTTATTTTCATGGCGAGACAATCTTTGCCAAAATGTGACATTCAAGCATGGGACTAATATTATAAACCCAACATTGGTAAACCTAAAAGGAATACTATTAAACAAAAGGGACTAATAATATAAACCCAAGGGATTGATATAATAAACCCAAAGGAATAATAAACCCAAGGTATTATTATTTATTTTTATTGCGAGACAATCCTTGTCAGAATTTGACATTCAAGCATGGTTGGCTATGATTGACAATGGTTTACCATGATCGATATTATAAAACTAAGGGAATAATAAACCCAAGGGGTTAATATGAGAAACCCAAAGGAATAACAAAATGAAGGGATTAATACTAAGACCCCAAGGGATTATGAACCCAAGGAAGTAATATTAAATCCAAGGGACTAATATTATAAACATTAAAATAAACATGATAGACCATCACTGATTTACATATTGAGATAATTCCTATTACAATTCCATGTTGGGCCATGGTCAACATTATAATAAACCATGTTTGACTTGGGAATAATAAACCCAAGCGATTGATATTATAAACACAAGGGATTAATACTAAAACCCCAAGGGATTATGAACATAAGGTGATATTATTAAACAAAAGGGACTAATAATATAAACCCAAGGGATTGATATAATCGACCCAAAGGAATAATAAACCCAAGGATTAACACTAAAGCCTCAAGGGATTATGAAATCAAGGATTTATTAATATTAAAAGTTTGAAGAACGAAGAAACCCAATAAATTGATATTATAACCCATTGGGAATTAATAAACTCAAAGGAAAAATATTAGAAAACAAAGGGATAAAAAATGGCAAGTGATTAATAGGAATTAATTTTTTAAACCCAATGGATTGATCAACCCACGTGACTATGAATATTATAAACCTAATGTATCAATAAACCCTAGGGATTGTTAATATTATGAAAGTAGCATGCCAATAAATTGAAGGAATAAATATTGTAAATGTAAGGGATTGATATTAAACCTTTGGACTATTATTTAAACCTTAATATTGGGGATTAATAAAACGTAGGGAATAAATGATAAATTGAAGGAATTATTAATATTACAAACTTAAATAACAAATAACCTAATCATCTAATATTATAAACCCATGGAAATAGTAAACTGAACCTAATCCCTAAATCCATGGCATCAACATATAAACATAATTAATGCTTGTAGAATTGAGACTTCTGTGATCTGTCATAGTTATAAGAATAGCTTATGCGTGAATCACATAAAAATGACCTTTGTCGACGCGTTTCGAACCAACTAGTGTGGTTCATCGTCAGGACAAGTTGAAGACCCAGATCTGGCCTAGCAATTTAAATAGACTAAGCAGAGACTCCAACGGCTATATAACGGCTAACTTTGACCCTAAGACCTAGCCCAACTTAAATTAATAAATTTAACATTATTATTATTTTGTTTCTAGAAATTAGTGAAATTAGGTGTGTTGACTAGAAACTTACGTGATTTATCTAATCGGATAACATTAGGTTATTAATAAATTAATATTAATGGTTATTCAAAATTAACTAATAGTTTGAATGATTT
>APFE030516389.1:109038-134306 GCA_000404065.3 Pinus taeda | reverse complement strand
TTAATATTAATTTATTAATAACCTAATGTTATCCGATTAGATGAATCACGTAAGTTTCTAGTCAACACACCTAATTTCACTAATTTCTAGAAACAAAATAATAATAATAATGTTAAATTTATTAATTTAAGTTGGGCTAGGTCTTAGGGTCAAAGTTAGCCGTTATATAGCCGTTGGAGTCTCTGCTCAGTCTATTTAAATTGCTAGGCCAGATCTGGGTCTTCAACTTGTCCTGACGATGAACCACACTAGTTGGTTCAAAACGCGTCGACAAAGGTCATTTTTATGTGATTCACGCAGAAGCTATTCTTATAATAATTAATGCTATAACATAAAAAAATAAAAAATAAACATAAACCAAAACCAATATAAGAACTACAATTCAAACCATAAAGCACTAAAACATGATAAATCATCATTACATTAATAATAACACATTTATATCACCATATTATTAACAATAAATAAAATTTAAGCCATAAATACATTGATATCAATACATGAATGTACTAATAGTATAAATCTCAAGAATATTGATATAAACACGTAGAACATGAAATCCCAACAATAATATTATAAATGTAAACAATATTTTCTTTTATGTAAAACGTGAACAAAGTGAAGTGATCTTCACAAAAGACCACAACGATTAGGAATGCAAGAGAAAGATATAAAATAGTAACACTCCCATTGGAGCAAAGCAACATAAATGAAAAAGACACATCTAAATTGCACACATTGGATTTAAAGAATAACAACATAACAAGACATTTTAAGACTACAGACATACAATTTTGTACATAAAAACAACACTAGTGTTTAAAATAATCAAGTTAACCAACATTGCAACCACAGAAAGAACATTCAGTCTTAACGTATATTTTTTATTTTCTTTACATCAAATAATTCCACTACAGAATTACAATTCAAACAATGTTTCAAAAGTCATCTATGGAGTAGCCTCTTCATCAGAAAAACAAAGGAAAACACAGGAATTCTGGTTCAACACCCAAAAAGCCAGACTTCAAATATTGTACACCCACGATAATAAATATCGATAGGTCACACTCCGGGTCCATCGGTGATCTGCGACACTCTTCAATCACCGATATCCGATCGGCCCAATATCCACCGTCAATTCTAGTTTCTGATCCAACGGCTAACAACATGTCACTAAATCACTCATCGGCAAATTGTAATTCTAACACCATCATCCCTTGACCTTAGTCTAATGAGATTTGTGATTAGATATTGGTCATTGATTTGGTGCTCGATCTGATGGCTTTCGCTTGCTAGATAAACCAACTTGCATGAAAAACCACAACCATTGATCTAAACACTCTAGATCCAATGAATATAAGGGAATTCAAGTGGACCAGTGGCCCGAGGATTAACTGCCCAAAATGCGGTTTGCTCTCTCCTCCTCATTGCTACGTGTTTCTCGATGAGCAGCATTGGGTGATCACCCTTCAATACCGCTCAAGGGTTTGAGGGCACCTAAAATAGCACTTATACTATTGGAAAACCATTCGCTGCAAATTAACTCCATTCTCGTCCACCATTATTGTCTGTCGATCTGAAAGATCCAACGGTTCCAAGTCCTTTTTGTATACGCCATTGATCTTCTGCATATCGAAGGAAATATGCTTAAACCCCAGTTTCTCTACCATACTTTTTCTTTACACAAAAGCTCATGTATCAACTTATTAAAATAGGAAATCTTTCTATATTTTTTGGGTCCATCTCTAGAATTAACCTAAATGGAGTAACCAACCTGAAATCCATACGATGATAAAGTTCAGGGAAAACTTTATTCAGGTGCCTGTCCTCCCGCCTGCTAAGGAAAACTTAACTAGAGGTGGTTGCCCCACTCGGTATGCGAATATCTTGAAATTCTTCTCCAGTTCCATGTAGCTCCTTATAACAAAAACATAGAAAAATTCAAATCAAATAAGCTCTACTAACAGTGACTGAAATCCATGTATTTAAGATATATTGAACCAGTGTGTGTATATATATATTTGAAATAATTTTTTATTACTAAAAGGCACGAGAATTTAGGTAGGTGTCACCGGTTGGAATAGAGAAATCCCCTAGCTCCAGTTTCTGTTCCCTTTTGTAAAATTACTTTTGTTATGGATGGAGCGTGTTTTAGGTCAATTTCCACCTTTATAACATTATGCTTACCCTTCTACATTGCTTAAAATTGGCTGAGCCATCTCAAATATTTCTCAGAATAGTATTGACTATTATCAATGAGAAAACAAAAAAAGATTCACTGGTATTAGGTTCAATCACCTTATGGACAGAGCTACTGTTATAAGTAATTCCCCCAATTGATTCAATCGAGGGTGAGGGTGCTCAAGAGTCATATTCATGTATTGATAGAGAGGGACCAGGTGAAGGCAATCCATGATTCTTTGCGAAATAAATGATAGCACCAGATTGACATGATAGGAATCGAGGAGCAAAAAATTGGCAATGATTAATATAAGAGGGAGTGCTAGACTCCGCTTCGGGTTACACAGTTCCTCCATAATGACCAACCTTCATGGAATATCCCCTTAGAAGGAGTTCTTCCCGTGTCTTTGAGGGTATCATGCATTCATCCTTTAAATCTTTGCAACTGTATCAATTTGCATTAGACACATAGTTCCCTACATACACTATCTTACATTTTAGGGACATATATTATGTTACATCCATCAATTCAAGCTTCATCTCATGCGTCTCTCCATCTAATGCATGGTTATATGCATGGAGGAGGCTAATTGAAACATCTGCATGGAGGCCAATTGAAACAATAAGTGATGGCTATATGAAATTGGAATTGTTAGTGATTGCTACACTAAGTCAATGTCTTACATCCCTCTAACCACATTTCATATAGGAGAATTGAAATGGTGAGTGATATCTGGGCAGAATTGAAATGGTTGTTGTTCCTAAGGTAATTTAAATGGATGGTGATGGCTATTCATACATTTCAAAACCATTTTTAATATTTCCAATTTTTCTTAATCATAATAGGTGGTGGTTAAAAAATGGTATGCTAAATTTTTAATCATTTTTTGTAAAAAATTAATTTAAGTATGCTTTAAATATGTCATTTAGACATGCAAGTAAGTTAGTGGTGTGAATTCTATCTATTGATATAGTGGAAACCATGAGAATATACTGACATATTTCAATCTAGGCCATCTGATAAGAAAGATTGATTAAGAAAATGATTAAAGTTCCCAACTCCAATAGGATGGATGTCTATCGGCATAAATATGAAAATAAAATATCCTTTAACAAAACTCAAACCGAGGTGCAGTGCTAACAATAACTTCTCCTAAATCAGAGACTAGGCCTCCTCTAAAATTTTTAGGCTAACAAAAAAAACATTCATCAACATATAGAAAGAAAAAGAAGGCCCAATAGTTTAACTTTCCCTCTAGGGACACATAAGTGAAACTAACTGAAGAATATTTACAAAAATTGCTTTTACAACAAAAAGTGGATTGGTGTTTTTTTTACCATGGTCATGCTTCAAAACTCTACTTCATTCAGCCACCCTACTTTTGCAAATGGAATACCATTCCATTTGACCAAGTATTCATAATAAATTTTATTTTTGTTTTTCTATGAGATTTGGATCAAGGCTCATTTCCATGTGTAACTTATGGGCTGTAGGTAACTATGTCTCCCATTGAACCTGTTATTTCTCATTTTGTGCCTTTTCTTTAGGCTCCTAATAATTGTAGAAGCTTACAACATTAAATATAAGAGAAATTCTTATATAGAGAGGTAACCTGATCCCATAAGAATTTGTTGAGAACTTCCTTAGGACTTTATAGGGATAAATTTTCTTGAACTTCAGCCTATTGTACTCACTCTTTGGGATCATTTTGCTTCCTCAAATGTGCTAAAACCAGATCCCAAATATTAAAATTCATCTCTCTTTGCACAAGATCAACCCTCTACTTTTTTTTGAGACTACATTCTTGCAATTTTTCTTTGAGCTTCTCATGGATCTTTTGCATTATTGTAGCGAGATTTTCTACATAAGCACTTTAATTCTCTTCTCTCCCAAAATTACTGACTTTGGAAATACCCTTTGGATGCATGACATTAAGAATCTGAAAAATGATTTTTCCTTTCCTCCTATAAGGAGAGTCATTATAGGGAAAATTCAACTTATGGGATGACTTGATCCTATTTCTTATTATGCTCATGGGCTATAAATATTAGTAAATTACCCATAATTCTATTAACCACTTCTTTCTTCACATCTGTTTAGGGATGGTAAGCTAAACTATATGTAAAGTTGGTCCCCAGTTTCTTCCATAAATTTCTCAAGAAATGTCCAACAAACTAGGTGTCTTTGAGACAATACTCCTAGCAAGCCCATGTAGTCTCACCACTTCCCAAAGAAACAAATTTTTTATATGGGTAGCATCATTTTCTTTTGAAAGAAATTGGAAGAGAAAAAAATTTGGACAGATTCACTCAAAACCATTCTTATATTCCATCACAAACCCCAGATATATGCCACAAATATAGTGCTTTATAAGATCCAACAAATTTCAAACTAGGAGAATACATTTGAGAAAAGCTCTGAACAAAACACCAACAAACAAGAACTCAATCCTACCTATATGCTATTGTAAGAGTTATTCCAAGTCCCCCCTTTAATGCTTACATTATATTATTGAAAAGATTAATACAAAAAATGCATATTACAATTCACATGTCACATTTGTTTGACTGGTATTCCTTGGCACTTATCACCACTCTGAAGTCTCTAAGACAATTCTCTCTTCAACACCACAATGTTTGAGCTTCTCACTCAACACATTTATGATATAACCACCTCTCACCATCTTTGATTAACTTTTTATAATTAACACTTCTCGATCTCCCGAAGGAAAACCTCAATACTGGACTATATCTAGAAGTCAATTATGTAATTGAACTTTCTACACACATGGATCTCATAACATAACCTATAACTGATGCCCTTGAAGCCTAGAACACAAGAAGATCCATCATCGAATAACATATTCATACAATCAAATTAGCGATACGTTGTCTTGGCATATAATAACATTAAAAACCATTAATTTGAGCTATATTTCTCTATTCAATAATTGGTTCTACACCTTTTTACAAACAAACTTACAAAATGCAATAGTAAACTATTTAACAAAGAAATAAACATAACACATGATAACAAGAGCAATAACTATTGTCCTCCAAATGAAAACTCTTCCACTTGCAAAGTGAAACATGAATTGATCCAACAAGACCTTGTAAATAAATCAAATTTTCATCAAAGGAAGATTGATGTGACACTCATTTAAGAAAGGTATATGCTCCCACTCATAATCAAAACACCTTCACCTCACTATCGCATGAATTGTAGGTGATGCACCCGAAAGAAGAGGATATAGGTTGGTGGAGTTTTAAAATAATTCAAGCTATATTGCTAGGTAGGTAGAATGTTTCTAGATAGGTATATGTAGCTTTGAATAGTCAAGAGTGGATTTCAGCTCACAATTTAGGCCTTTCTAATGTTTAGGCAGATCAACGGATATCCTTTATTTTTAATTTGGGTAAATATGATATTGTAATTTCCTAGTAGGAGGAAGACATCATTAGGTGCTCTAAGAATACACAAAATGGAATTATAACAACTGGATCTAGATACGATGGGCGGATTTAAGATAGTCCTTCTGCTTCGTCAAAATGGTGGCACATATTAGTATGGAAGGGATAAGGCCCCCTTAAATGCAAGTTGTCACTTAGGTCATTTTTGGGAGGGAAAATATTTACGTTGGATATCTTTAAGTAAGGCTAGCTAGGTCTTGAATTTTTCATTCTATATCATATGAATGAGGACTCTATCGTTAATTTATTTATTAATTGTTCTTTTGTAATTTCTATTTGGAAGGTGGTTTTCTCTTGTTTTAACCTTTATTCCTAGGGGGTTGGATGGTCAATTGGATAGTGTATTAGGACTTGGAACCAAAGGTTTATTTCTTCCTCCCTTAAATTCCTTTTAATATGTGTACTGTGAGGAATTTGGCTAGGGAGAAACCACTCTCTATTTGAAGACTTTGCTATTTTCTATGAAGTGATCCCACATAATTCAAAATTGTCTTATCTTGAGCAAGTGAAATTGTTTAAAGGGAATAAGATCCGACTTATTAGAGATGTGGAGCTGCCAACTAGTATAGTATGGGAATTCTTTTATGGAGCTAGAAAAGGGATGTTTGTGGTATGGGTATAATCAATGTTTTTCCCATAATTTGATGATTAAATGCAAACTTATATTGGCCAAGGAAAAAAAATTATAACTAAAATCATCCCCATATGGTGTACCATGAGGAATTCCCTTTGGAAGCAAGTTAAGTTATTCAAATTGTATGGGGATTCAAAATTCCTCATGCATTGGCTCAATGGAAGAGACAACTTAAGTGTCCTTCATTTACAATGATGGAAAAGGCAAATATTCTAACTATAGGAGATATATGATGATGTGCAAATTCTTCACACAAGCAGGGAAAATAATAACATGGAAAATAATTTATTAAGGAAGCTTTGCTATTAGATGTTGGGTTAGTTTCCATCTTCGGGGAGTCTAATGGTAATGTGTTATATGTTCGTTCCTTTAATCTATTTGATCATATTCAAATAGAATTTAGTTATTTTTCAAAATAGTTTTCATGTCTAAGATACATCTGGGTATTTATTATCATCCCAATTTTCTAAGTTGTGAAGTGTGCTACTCGTCGGCCATGGAATTGTACTTTTTGATTTCCTATGAAATTTTAAGAATATGTTTTTTATTTTGAAAAAATGGTATATGTTACTCATAATTCCAAATTAATTTTCTATTGGTATCATTATCTATGCATTTTCTCACATTTTTTAATGTCAAAACAAACAAGTGAGTTGAAATTTCCTAGCCCTAAAATTGAGAAGAATGATAAGGGATTGTGTAAAAGATATACTAAAGAAATTTTGGGGTCAATCCCCCATCAAAAAGTAAGATGTATCATTATCTTATTACATACACTTAATCCTCTACACATTGTTCTTATTAACGGGTGGGTTGATCCAATACAAGTGTCATTGAGTTCACCCTCTACATACTCACTATACTAATAGGTAGACTAGATACAACACAGATTTAAGTTGGCTTCCATTTTATGAATATTCCTTATTGGCAAGTGGGGTATATAAATGTAGAGGTGAACTAGTTTATGAGTGGGTTTATTTAATGAGATTTTTAATGCAAGAAATTTTTAATGTTTAAATTTGATTTTCTAATTTTTATTATTATTTATTTGTGTTTTTGTTTGTAAAATATTTAATATTTATATTTTCTAGAATAATTTTTATATATTTATATATAACCCTCATAATACTTAAATTCCCCTAACTCTTAAACCCTCTTAATCCCTTAACCACTAAATCCCCTAATCACTAAATCCACTCTTATCTTAATCCCTAACTCATATCGCTTCACCTTAAATTAGTTTAAACATGATTAACATGGGTGATGAGGTTAAAAGTTGGTCTGTTATGGGAGAACTAATGGTCACTTACTAGTAACCAAACAATGATACATATAAAATGGAATAAAATTAAATAACAAATAATTAATCCATACAAGAAAATATTTTAGAGTAAATAAATTATATAAAATATATGATTATGTATCTCCTATATAACAACAATTAAATATTTATTCGTTGAACTTCAGTGATCTAGTTCAAAATTGATGTTGAAATTATTGGCCATAGTAAATTCGTCTTAAGCATCATATTTTTATAATTGCATCATTGATATCATTATTGAGAAAATTATCATACATATCTATTGAGGGTACAAGACCTACCAAAATTCAGGGGATCTCCCTGGTATGAAGTCCCAACTAGACCTCACATTGTTTGGTGTAGGAGTCCCATCCAATGTGATGGCCTAGTTTTCATTGTCTTAAAGATATGCCTTAGCTCTTGTGTGTCAGCACATGTGATTGGTATACTTAGTCTTCAAATAGCGAGGTTCGTGTGCCTAATGAATTCTTAGTGTAACTTGTGTCTAAGTTCTTTCACTATAGAGGGAGAGGCTAAGAGTGAGTCTAACGTCTAAAGTGAATAGCCCCAACCCTATTAGAGAATCACAACACAACAGGATCTGTGGAGATTCTAGCAGAGTAGTCCACATGGATGTTGCAATCAAAAACACAAAGTGAAAAAATAGCACATACAACACCCAACAGATTAGTCCACATGAGTGTGACAATCGTTATAACAAGTTTACAAGAATTAATCTCTCTAGTGTCTGATGGAATAGTCCACATGGAAGAGACAATGTTAATAACTTATACAACAAATTTCCAATAGCATATGCACTAAAACAACTGAAATAGTTCAACTATCTTAGTACAGGTTAAAACCACATGCATTACAAGCATCCAAAGAATAGTCTTAGGAATGAATATAATACATGTGTGAAAATGTGTTGGCTTTTTAACAAGCTTCTGAATTAAGAACGATTTCCAAGACACATTTGTACACCATACATATCTAACCCCAATAGTGGGTTGTTGGAGCTACTTTTTGCTCCTCAAGGAAATTACTATAGAATCTCAAGGCTATGTGGGAGGTGCGAAGGTGAAAGTTCCCTTGCATGTACAAATGAGGGGTATATATAGCCAAGGGTGAAACTGGCCCTTGTGACTCTTTGACTTCCCTCATGATTATTTGACATGACTCTTTAACATCATTCGTGGTTCTCTAGGACTTCCACATTACATTACATTAATTACACAAGTATAACCCAAAGTAGGGATGTGGCCGATGTGACTCATGACACAACTTGACATGACAATGCTAGTATGCACATGTTGACTATGATGTTCATGTTGATATGTTGTGTTGCTAAGTGATGAGTGTGTTCACAGTGTATCATAGCTTCACCTCTGCGTGACAAAGAGCACAAAGTATTTAATGGTCTTGTTGCTTTCTTGATGGTTCTAGGTGCAGGTGACTAGGAGTGAGGACAAGTCTTCAAAAAATGCAGAGCACATGTCAGGCCAAGATTTGAGGCTCTGAGACATTGTTAGGAAAAAATGCGCAAAGGTCACTGAGAGGCCAGGTTGAGAAGTATGGGATAACATGTGACATATGTGAGATTTGGCTTATATGGGAGGCATAATTGCATAATTTTTCTGGGGAAGGAAGTGTGGCTTGTAGGAGGCATTCGTAGTGAAAACTGCATAGATTTCGAGAGGAGGTTGGGATCGGGATGCAGGAGCCTGCTGGTCAAAATTCCAGAAATCTGGGAGGCAGTCCAGAATGAAATATCTATGTATTTTTCAGGCTAAGTTCAGTGTCAAGTAGCAGGCATACTGTCCAGTAAAACTGTACAATTTTCAGGAGCAGTGGTAAGCAGACCAACAGGGGGACTACCTAAGAAAATTGCACAATCTCCTAGGACAGTGTAGTGGTAGGAAGTGGGTGACTCTCCCTCATGTCTACGTAATTTCTTTAGGAAGTGTGGGTAGGTAGGATGAGATCTTATGCATAGTTTTGGGGACGAGTGTAGCCTTGGGGTCACTGCTTAAGTCAAATCATTTGGTTGACCAATAGGAGGCTTGATAGATAGGCTTAAGGGAACTGTAGACTGAAACGACTTCTTGGGAAACATATGTGCCTTTCTAGGTGACAATTAGTCACATTAATTCTAGGATTGTGCAGTGCAGAATGCCTGCAGTGTAGCCTCAAAATCTGCATAGTTCTAGGCAACAATGCTTCGTCACTAAGGGTTGAGACTGAGCAGTGAAACTCAGTGGAGTTCTTGCTGATGGAGGGTGGTCAAGTCAACAAATATTTGAAAAAATGGTGAAGTGTGTGAACAAGTGAAATCATCTATACATGACATTTCTAACAAACACTCAACATGACTCGATGACAGGAAACCTCAAACCAATAAGACAACTTTCCTCAATGTGACTAACAGCGGGACTATGTAATGGTGAAAGCGAAAAGTGTGACACTTTGGATAGACCTTCAGACAACTCTGATGACACTATCATGAAAATGCTTACAACATTGTATGTAAGTGTGATATATGTTTACCTAGTGAACACATCTTATACACACAAAGAAAAACCTTTGACATCGCGAGACCAAGGTCATAAGCATGATATAGAAATCAACATGTTGAAGGTGAAATTTGGTAAAAACAAGAGAAAATAAAGCAAAGCATGTAGAGGAAATACATGAAATGACCTTTTTTTTGTTTCCACACATGCATGTTTCTAAAGACAGGATGATATGACAACAACAAGCACTCCTACAAACTCAACTAGGATGTGTACTTGGAAAGGTGTTCTTTACTTACCGTACTTACCCTCAAGATGATCATGCATCGGACAAAGTTTGCATACAGTCCTCATATTTTTGCCATCACTCAAGATAGATTAGCATTGTTTTAGCGGGCAATGACTACTAGCGGGATGAGGCCATGGGCGGCCCATCTTCACAGTTTCTGCATGCAAGGTAGACATGAAAACTTGGAAAACATTGCATATTTTTGAGGCATAGGACATTATTGTAGGATGGGGTCCTCCCACACAGCCTTGAGAGTCTATAGTATTTTCTTTGAGGACTAATGAGTGGCTCCATCACCCTGCTATCGAGGTTAGTGATGTGTGGTGTACGGATGTGTCTTGGAACTTTCGATGTTTTAAGATTAAGTATACAACTCTCATGTGATGATACATAAGACCTAAGGCATATCTTTAAGATAATAGAAAACATGTCATCATACTGGATGGGGCTCCTACACAAATGGTGTGAGGTCTAGTTGGGACTTCATATTGGCGAGATACCTTGAATGTTGGTGGATCCAACACCGTCAACAACATCTAACTCAACTTTTTGGACTTCTTCATCTAACACATCTACCTGCTTCTATGCCTTATCCTCTTTCTCTGCTATGTGGTACTTTACAAGCCTTCTTCTTGGATCATACCTGAAAATATATGACCAAATTGTTTTACCTAGAGAATCCAAGTAAAATTCCTTCTCTCATTAGCTTGGAAGAACATAAGGCTCTATATATTAAAGCTAAAAAGATCTATGCATAAGGTCAAAAAAAAATCCTTATAAAACAAGGAGGTTAAATTATTGAAATTGGTCTTGTTAAAATGTAGTAAAGATTGAGGTAAATGCATACACAATCGTGAAATCAATATCACGATCTTAGGAATATATAGGATTACAAAACGTCATATCCTTGAGATAAACTATGCATACCCCATGGTGAAAAATTGACAACATAAAAGGGAAAAGACCATGAAAATAAGGCATAATGAAAAAATAATGCGTTATGAAGAAAATTGCATGCCTTGTATTGGTAATATGATTTTGATCTTGTGAAAACTACACAAAAAATAGGGTATTGTGGAAATGTGTGCCCCATGTTCAAAACACATGTTGAGTGCATGGGATTGCATCTTTAGATAGTAAGTAGGAAAGAACACACCTTTTTAATGAAAAATGTCTCTTTGCACAATAAACATGACTCCTTTGACATGTTTTGGAGCCCTATGTGTTAATGTTTCTTAGACCTACAAAAAAAAAATTCTAGTAATTCTAGTAATTCCCTAGTATAAATTAAAATGAAATTCAAATTTACTGAATAAATTCCATTAGAAGGATTTTAAGAATAAGTAAGATAGAAATCAATAGAATCAAAATGATCTAATTTTTCACATGCACACACATAAATTCTTCCCTTCGAACTTATTGTTTAGTAAATAAAAATCTTAGAATGCAAGGGCTCACTTAGTAGTGAAATGTACCAATAAGAAAAATACAAGCTACAAGAATTTATAATTTTTTATGGTGTACTCGTATGGGTTGTATGGCCCTTAAAATTCTATGAATCTACCCCAACTTGTAAATATACCCTCATAAGGTATTGCATGGCCTATTTTATGACCTATACAACTCATACATGAAATACATGTGCACTATAAGGTTGGTTGAACCCCCATGTGCACTTATTGTACAACATGCAAATGTGTGGGATCATGCAACCTTGTTTCTTAGTTTCTTGAATGGATTTTTCTACTATATAAATCCATTTCCTTTCAATTGTTGTTGAGTTACATCCTCTAACCACTAAAAATACTCTTTATGTTCTTCACCAAATTAGTAAGATTCTCATGACCTTATTATGTTTCATGCTAATTATTTCTTGTCTCCCTCTTTCAACTAGCCTCACATTTATCAGCTTAATTTTCTTATTCAATCCCTAACCATAATCTCCAAAGTGGTTGAAAGTTGATATTACTTAATTTTAAGTCAACGATTAAAATTTTTTTGATTCCTTATTACAAATAACATTTACAATTCACTATATTACTAAATATTTCTTATAAAAATAAATTACTTTTAATAAATCCCTTAATTAAAGTGATTTTCTATGGATAAAGGTCCTTATATGACTTCCATGCGTCTAAACATGTATACCTACCCAAAAGTACCCAATTGATGCTACTATCATCAACAATACATATTAGGGAGTAAGATACTTCTCTACGAGCCACCTAGAAATGCCTTTTATCCTGCTTTGGAATTTTTAAACAGATTCTATGAAGCTTATAAAAGTTTTGAAAAAAAATATATTAAAGTCAATATTTAAAGAAAGAAAAATATTTGTTTTATTTTTTTAAATGTAAGTTTCTTTTTTCTAATTGGTTGATGGTTATTTTTTTGTGGTTTTTAATGTAATTATGATTTCTGAAAAATATATATTTGAAAAGAACATCTAATTTTTTATATTATCAAGTGTCATAAATAATGATTCCTATTATTAATATATTTAATTTATAATTTACTAAATATGCCAATAAGATATCAATTTAATCTCAAAATTAGCCCCAATCACTTTAACTATTTACTAATTCACAACTCTATTACATTCAGAACATTTCCACATATTTAAAATGCTAACTATCTTGAACTCCTTTATAAATTGTCATCTTGACGCTTCTTTTTCATTTTTCTCTGTGAAATTGGAAATTTATCCACAATAAAATTATCATAATCTTAAAATTAAAATTATCATATACCTTGGATAATCTAAAAAATTTGATTCTCAATTTTAGCTTCTACGAATTTTTTATTTTGAAATCATAATTATACAAATACATATTTATCATCTTTAACTTTCAGTTATTTTTTATGTGTTTTTCTTATATATCAAAGTAATACATATTTGTAATCTTATAACTTTCAATCATTTTTATGTTTTTTCTCTTATATATAAAAGTTGTTTGGTGTCAAACACTTATTCATTTTAAGAGAGGCACTGTATCAAAAAGTGAAGAAAGGGAAGTTGTGAAATAAGCTAAAAGTATTATTAAAGTTTATTTAGTATTTTTATGTCATTATATTTTTCCTATATTTTATTTTCTTTTTTATTAAAATAAATTTATAACAACAAATTATGGAGATTCATCAAACTCTATAAAACAATATTTTGATATCATTTATTTTTGAACTATATTTTATAAAAATAAACAAAATCCACAATAATTAAATATATATATATTCTCCATATACATATGTAACACATTTCACAACTAAACATAACAATTTCTCTTTTTATTAATACCCTTGACCAAGTTATCGAGGTATGCTGACAATGGTGGCAAATTATTGAGTAGAAACATACCTGCAAAAGCTAAGGCCCTTCCTCGCTGGCATACTCATGGAGGTGTTTCACCATGCTGAGGGAGGGAACCTCGAGCTTCTCCCGCTGACGCCATTGCTATACCATTAATTTTGAAGGCATGGGTTAGGTTGGACTTAACTCCAGCATGTACCTTGATCTACACCGTTGATAGTGTGATATCCACGACCCTCGCAAATTGGGGTTCAATTGACGGATTAGTGCATCAGATAGGCAGGGTTTGGGTCATTTCGTAATGTTTTAGTTCGCATGTTTAGCTTTGCAATAAAGGGTGTGACGGAAGGTGAATAGGTTGTGACATGGTCCATTGCTTCACCATGTCTTTGTCCTCAAACCTACAGGTATGCTTCAAATGATGAAGGCTTTAACCCATCCTAATTGTTTAATCCAGGAGCTTTCTATTTTGAGATTATCTATTATTAATTACTATGCATCCCTGTAAAAGGCTTCGTAAGTGGTTGTTTATATTCGTTTCTTCCCTTGTGCATAGGTGACACCGCTAAGGAATGGAATAGAAGCTCTGGTGGAGCATTCCAATTTCAAGCGGAAACTTGAGGTAAGGCATAGCTTTTATAGAGATTAATGCTTAAGTTTACTCTCCAACCTTCATTAAGGAAAATTGTGCTCATACATGTTTTATTCGTAGCTCCAGGATTGGAAAACCTCAACTTAGGTAATTTATTTTGTTTGTTGCAAGGATTTGTACTATTAGCGAAGCTTTCATTCGATTCAGATTCTCATTCTATGTATCCTTTGTTTGTGCATACATCTATCGATAGTTTGAAACTCTGCATCTCGCATGGGGTTTCTAGAGACAAGTTGTGCTCTTACTTAAACTTGATGTCTTTGTTTCCAAGTGGGTTTCTACTCAGGTATTTCCTGTCATTTTTTTGTGTTTTGGAGATAGGTTTTCATTGTTGGAAGGACTATGTGATTTTTTTATTAATGTGCACTATTAAGCCTTGCAACCAGATGCTACTGCTGTTAATAAATGTAATTTATCATTTTTGAGGATGATGGCCGTCAGGAAAAATTCCACCAGAGGCACGATTGTGTTGATTTCTTTTTCCATGAAGGGTTTTTGCGTGACTCTACCTATACACTTCTTTGTATAAGGGTTTATGTATAAGGCTCTATGCATAGCTTCCTCTTCTTCCTAGGTAGCCTCATCTGGGCCAGTGTGCTTCCATTGCACTTTAGCTTGGGTGATGGCTCACTTCCATAAGGTCATTTCTCTTTGATAAAGGATACGAAGAGGCTCTGCTAGAAAATATCTCTCGAGTTCTACCTACACATTCATAATCTATTGTCAGAAAAGTCCTACAAAATAGCAATTCATAATTTATTGACTTCATTATTTCATTACCTGTATACTTTCCCAGTTAATAATAAACTAAGGGTTGTACACATATTTTTTTAATAAAGATACATGAAAAATATTTTGGACTAGGATGTGGCTCGAAAGCACTAGCTTATATACTACAAGCCCAATCTGCTCCAAGATCTGAAACATTCCACAGTATTGGGGTGCCAACTTAGCACAACCTTTCTATTGTAAGGTGCTTTTCTGGGGTTTACCTTTCAAGTATACATGACGTGCCAACTAGAATTATTTATGAGTCCTTTTCTTATATGCATAAACACTTTTCCTATCATGAGCAACTTTTAAGTTCTGGTGAACCTTCTTAACGGTGGACTCCATTTCAACTAACAGATCAAGGCCTAATGCTAACTTACTAACCGAAATATTCCAGTCTGTTGGTAGCTAACACTTTCTTCCATACAGTACCTTGAAAGGGCTCATACCCAATGATTCATGATGTCCATTATTGTAAGCGGCTTCTACCAACTGGAGGTAGCCCTCCCACTTATGCGATTGTTGCATTACAAACATTCTCAACATGTCTTCCAAGACTTGATTCACTCGATCTATCTGACCGTCCATATGTGGATTGTAGGTAGTACTGATTGAATCTAAGTATCCAACCCAACAAAGAGGGTTTTCCAGAAAGTGGATGTAAATTTTTACACCCCTGTCAGAGATTACCACTCAGGGTATTCCATGTAGTCGGAATATTTCCCTCATAAATATGTCCATGATCTCCACCATTTTATAGGTGGATTTTACTGGTATGAAATGAGTAATCTTGCTCAACTTGTCTGCCACAACCATTAATGAGTCATATTTCTTCTTAGTATGAGGTAACCCAATGATAAAGTCTGTGGCGATCATCTCCCATTTCCATTCAGGAATGGGTAATGGTTGCAATAGACTAGCAGGATGTTGACGTTCTTCCTTCACCAATTGGCACTCTAAGTATTTGGATAGATATTTAGGCACATAGTTTCTTAAACCTGGCAAAAAATAACATTTCCTGATGGGAGAAAATAGTTTCTGGTATCCTAGGTGAGCAATGTAAGGCTTTCTATGAAACTCATCTAATAACAACTGCGTGACGGAATTTTGGTTAGGAATCTAAATTTTGTTTATGAATTTTAACATTTTGTCGAGATTAATCCCATAATCAGATGGTTCCCATTTTTCCTAATCTTCTGAAGCTTTTTTCCAAAGGAATGCATACTTTGGGTCTTTGAAGGACGCTTATCGAATGACCTCCAGTAGGTTATATTGTGCTTCACTATATTTTACTTCATAAATGTAATGTACTTTTCTACTTAATGTGTCTACTACCTAGTTTTCTTTCCCCTTGAGGTGTTTCATGTCAAAGTCAAACTCACTTAGGAATGTGGTCCATCTGGCCTACCAAAGATTTAAACTAGACTGGTTAAAGAATTTTGTAAGACTTCTATGATCGATTAATAACAAAAAATTATTCCGTAGGATGTAGTGTTGCCACATTTTTAATGCATGCACTACAGCGGTCAACTCCAGATCATAAGCAGAGTATTGTTGCTCATAATATTTTATTTTTCATGACTCATAGGTTATGACCTTGCCTTCTTGTGTTAGTACACAATTGATGCCCACTTTACTCGCATCTGTGCATACCACAAAGGGTTTTTCTATATCTGCTAATTTTAGCACTAGTGCGGTAGCAAGTAATTTATTTAACTATTCAAAACATTGATGACATTATGCTATCCAGTGGAAGGAAAGCCCCTTTTCCTATAGCCCGGTCATAGGGAAAGCTATTTTTGTAAAGTCTTTAATGAATCAACGGTAATGACCTGCGAGGCCCAAAAAGGATCTAATGTTCGCAACACTTTTCAGACTGGTGCATTTCATAATATTTTTGATCATTTGTGGATCCACCTCCATTCCCTCTTCTGATATAACATGGCCTAGGTATTGAATTTGACTTTTGTAAATATAATACTTACTATACTTTGCATATAGCTGATTGTCTCACAAAATCTTCAATATTGTTCTCAAGTGTTTCTCATGCTCCATCTAATTTTTTGAATAGATTAGTATATCTTCAATAAAAATTAGTAAAAATATTATCTAGAAATGGATTAAAAATTTCGTCCATCAGGATCATGAAAGCAACCGAACCATTGGTAAGGCTGAAAGGTAGTACTGCGAACTCATAATAGTTGTAATGAGTTTGGAATGTTGTTTTGTAGAAGTCTTCATCATTTATTCTGATCTAGTGGTAGCCGGAACTTAACTCAATTTTTGAAAATACACTGCCCCTACACTTGATCAAATAAATCATCAATTCGTTGTAAATGGTACCAATTTCTTATCGTTAGCTTATTTAGCTAGTGATAATCAATTCATAGTCTTAAGGTTCCATCCTTCTTTCGTACAAATTGTAGTATATCTAGCGGGGATAGTATGGGGTACAGAGGGAGATATGCAAGGGAATAATGTAATAATTGGATGGGCCATAGTAATAAATAAAGTGGTTAACCCGTATCATGTAAGGGACCACAAGTAGTTACCAATAATGTAATAAACTCATGGTATTAGATAGATAGTATTGAGGGAACCATGGCAATGACCCATGGTATTGTATGTATGAGGCCTATATAGAGGCTAGACACTCCCCATTGAGAGATGTCAAGGAATATTGTATGAATATGCATATGGCTTGTGGAATGTTCTCCTTCCTTAAGGAGTGAATGTATGGTGTTTCCCTACCTTAAGTGTTTGATTAATAAAGTGAAACATTTCTATATTCAAATCTTGTTATTTCTTGGGTATATTGGTATTTTCATATATTTTTAGATCAAATCTATAACAAGTGGTATCATCACTGTGTCTATAAATCCTAGTTGCAAGCATAATCTTATCAATGTTAATTTGGAAAAAAATTTGCAAGTTCTAGCAAAACACATTGAAAACACATAATTTGATAATGAGGATGTTCAAGTTTATAAAGAGTTGATGTTTTCTATGGATAAATATGTGTTGCATTGTGATTTTTATACTTCATATATGAACAACATGGATGTATTTTTGGTATATCCTTGGATGGAATTTGTGGGTACTATCAATAATAATGTGCAGAAGAAATTCATGAAACTCTGGCATAAAGAAGAAAATTACATTGTGGGATATTTCTATTAAGACCCAACATAAGACTATGGAGGAAAAAACACAAAGCTCTAATGACACTGACACATCAGATGATGAGCGTTTAATGGTCAACAACCAAACACAAACATCAAATCGGGTACCAAAAAAAAAGGAGAATCCGAGGAGGCTAAATCAAAAAATGTTTCAAGTACTGATAAATCATATGAGGACTCAGTGGTTGAAGTAATATTGGAAGATAAGAAACAATACTATGCACCATAACATGCACCAGATACCAATCAACTTCCATTAGGTGGTGAATTAAAGAAATATACACCATTGGTTAACACTTGAACATATCACCACCCACACCACCCCACAAGAAAACAACCAACAAGATGGAAATGAATTAGCCACAAGGACAACAACCCTTGCATGATAGATAGAGAGGGGCAATGATCCACCTACTACACATCAACATAGAAGAGCCACCAAGGTCAACTTCCATCTCAAGAAAGTGAGGCACTAGCTAGATTGAGGGTTCAATTTTCTTTGGGATGGCTAGATGCACGTTCATGGTACCAGTGGACTACTCTTTTGAGTAGATATTATTATTTGTGTTCTTATTATGTTTTGAGGATGAAACATGTTTAAGGGGGGTGGAATGTAGCATACCTATGGGGGATAATATTGGGTACAGAGGGAGGTACCCAAGGGAATAATGTAATAATAGAATGGGCCATAGTAATAAATAAGGTGGTTAACCCGTATCATGTAAGGGACCACAAGTAGTTAGCAATAATGTAATAAGCCCACGGAATTAGATAGATGGTATTGAGGGAACCATGGTATTGACCCATGGTATTGTATGTATGAGGCCTATATAGAGGCTAGAGACTCCCCATTGAGACATACCAAGGAATATGTATGAATAGGCATATGGCTTGTGGTGTGTTCTCCTTCCTTAAAGAGTGAATGTATGGTGTTGCTCTACCTTAAGGGTTTGATATTAATAAAGTGAAGCATTTCTATATTTAGATCTTGTTATTTCTTGTGTTTATTTCTATTATCATATATTTTTGGGTCAGATCTAATATTTATGGGTTAGATCTATAACACCAATAGCACAAGGGTTATTATATGGAATTTGTACCTATAGATAAACACATTTTCCCTAGGTGGGTAGTTACATCTAGAACAACAGAAGGAAAGTAGTTTAACATTTTCCTATAGTAGATAGATGAGATGAAGGAACTTACTTGTATTATTTCACTTCATTAATCCCCTTTGAATCGCTCCCATCACTCCCACTTGAACTAAACACGCTCAATTGGAACCTGTATCAAAAGAAACGAAAACAAAAAATGATCAAAGCATACATGATCTACCTACTATAATCCATTGGAATCGAAGACATTGAAACATGTAATCATCATAGATATGAACAATAATATGAGAAAAGGAATAAACTCTTTATTAATGTAGAAGGAAGAGTATCACCCAATACAGTTCGATCCTATGTCACTCCTCCAGCTTCAATCCAACCCTCACCACATCAAAAGCACACCAATCTAGTAGCATAACATTTCTTGATATGAACTCAATTCTCAAACCAACAACATTTCCTTACAAACTTCAGATTCTAGCCCCTTTATCACTATGATGAGTGCTCAATTTATAGGAAATGGAGGTGGTTTTGTCATAATGAGGGTATTGAATGGCCTTCGAAACATGGAGTTAGTTTCGATGGACCAAGGGATTAGAGGATAGGAGGTTAATGGATCCTTAGCCTATCCAATTTTGAGATCATACAAGGAGATAAGAGATGGGATCCTTCTAGAATCATCTAAACTCAAGGAATAATCGTAGAACCCTATGCAAATTTCTCTCAATCTCACCCACCGTAGGTTAAAGAGGGCCTAAGTGCACTGCAGTGTAGGCCAAAATGGGCCTGCCTACTTTATAGTACATTTACCGCTGACCAAGGTTGCTTGTTGTCCCAAGGAGGCATTTCAGCAAGGCTTCAGGCCAGGAAATGTTCATAGAAGGAAGCATTCAATGTGATGACTTGTCTAGGGCATGTAACAGCTGAATTAATGTTTGATGAGCCCTAATTGTACTGATTTGAATGTTAGGAGCGATGTGCCCAAATAGACATGTAACAGTTTCCCCCTAAAGCATGAAGTTGAAAACAATAATGTCGAGTGATATGCTTTACGATGTGATTAAGAGGATCTAAAGTGGACGGTGACCTGCATCGATTACAATACATAATATAATGATATTTTGATTTTTGTCATGAGTTGTTGAGGAAAGGCATACCCATACTCATCATATAAACTTTTCATTTCATGTACATAGATATTTGTCTACAAATATAGACTCATGATAGGATGACAGTCCGTGTAAAGCCATTGTACAGATGATTTAGTACTCTCCTGAAATCGTAGCATGGATGGATGAAACTAGATCTGGGGTCTTCTACCTCGTCTAATCATTTACTCAAGTACGAGTCTAACCATGTGAGTATGTGCTCTGAAGTTGAACATGGGAAGACACTGTTTGATTACCAACCAATGATGAAAGTCGTTAACAGATGTGAGAGAGCATTGATAATGATAATGATTCTCAAGGTACTGCAGTACATTGTGCATGGTGTGAATAAATGTTTTGATGTTGAACACCATAGAAAGTCTTTCGGTCCAAGGCCACTGATGTCAACCTGTAACCGGAAGTGAGTAATTTTCCATTGATGTATGCAAGCTTGAAGATACTGGAAGGGTGTTTCTAAGTCAACTCTTTGGATAATGTGTTGATGTTGATAAGAAGTGACTTCTCACAGGAGGGCCTTGATGTATCCCACATCAACGAGATGAAATGAGTGTAATGATATTGGATATAGAATTTGACTGAAGACGCAAGGTTCAAGAATGGTGGTCATGAAAATGAAGTTTTATGAGTACTGCAAAGGATGACTTTGACTGAGTGACTTCTCTTGAACATGTCTGGGACACTGAATGAATTGAAAACATTGACCCAAAGCCAGAGTCATGGATGGTGTGATAGACCATAGGTATGATAACCATCAAGTAGATAACCCAACCCAAATAGAGATGAATTGAAAGTGTCATGTTCAAGGGGGACTTCCTACCATAAAGTGATTCACCCATTTTCCCATTTTCCTCAGTCATTGTTCACCAATAACTCTTTGTTTTTAACAAGATTGAGGAGGATGAAATATGCTTATAGTATAATTCCACCCTTCAGATGAATCCATCACTATGTGATGTTTTAAAAACTCTAGCGAAGGAGATATTTTTATGGGTGTGTTTAGGGACACAGGTCATACAAAACAGTGTCCAACTCAGGTTGCTTCCACTTGGGGTGGTTACTCAACTTTTGAGTAACCTATAGCCCCTTTTGAATGTTATGAGATGTGATTTTTTCTTATATGGTGATCCCCACTTCCTTAATGGAACCTAGGAGATGGGATCATGTCGTAGTAGCTCTTCCTCTCATGTTTACCCTACGAGGGTGGTCAAATTAGGTAGATATGCGAGGAGTAGTTATAAAAACATATTTATTACTATAAAAATAAATTAATTTAGTATATCATTTAATTTGAGTAATTTTCTAAAGCTAAGGTCCCTTGGATGACTTCGACATGTCCAGACACTTATACCTCTATAAAATTACCTATCAAATACTACTATCATTAACATTATGATGTCCTACACCCTAAATGATTTTCTCAAATATATATGTATTTTTTTCATAAGCATATGAATGAAAATAGATGCTTATCCATTATATATTATTGATTCATATCTCACATATTATTTAACAATCCAAGCACATGTTTGACAAGTTTTTTAGAAGAATACATATGTGGTTAACCTTGTATATGGGGAAAATATGAAGTATGAAATTTTATTTTAGTGTATAAACCTTGGAAAATCTTACTAATCCCTAATATGTTAATTATAATAATTTTGGTAATATTTGCATAATAATTCTATCCTATAATAATATACTCAAGAGGAACGCTTGAATCCATTATAATAATATACTCATTATGACCTCATACATGTCAGTAGCAAGAGCTAAACCTAAATGGGTAAGACCACAAAATTCCTGCCAACCTCTTGAGATACACCCAATTGGCATATGCATGCCATCACTATTGAAACTATTTTTCAAATTCAAATTACAACCTTTGATGTTCACCTTTATTTGCAGTAAGGAGGTTTTTGTTTGAAAATTCCAATATAAGGCTATATATAGGTGAGAAATCCCATATTATAATATGTCAAAGTTGAACCACTCAACCTAGTTGAGAATTAAGGATATGTTTTGCATTTTACTCTAAGGTAGTTTTACCTTCAAATTTAAATGAAATACTAAATAAAGGTGCATGAAAGAAACCACTCTTGCTCTTCAATTCAATTATAAATGAAAGTGTAAATTTCTTGTATATTTAACTCCACACTACAATTAAAAAAAAAAAAATGGAGCTACAAGGAAGCTGTAGTGTGTAGTCTAATTTAGTCACCTAGCACACTTTTAAGCTTCGAAATTACAAGGAAAAATTGTCTCTTTTGCAAAAACAACCCTTTTTAAAGTTGTGATTGCAAAAATAACAATGTGAATAGGTATATTATGATAAACATACTCCCAACAATTTTCAAAAACAAAAAGTAAGATAAAATAAAATATGATCTTACTTTTTACAAATAAATTGTGCAATTCTAAGGTTTTACTAGGCATCTGTTGCCTATTTTTGCAAAACACAATCTCTTATTACCAAAAATGAAAAATTAAGTATATAGGATTGTGAAAAATCACTTAAAAACATTATTGAGAATTTGAAGAAATAAAAGAGAATAACTTTTGAGACCTTCACGTGCATTTAGTGTAGCACATCATGTTGTTTAATTTTACATTGAAATTATTAGCATTTATGCACTTAGTCCTTCTTCTAAAAATACCAATATGATATTGTATACAAGTGTAAAATCCAAAATTACAACTTCTAAAATTTAACCACTCAATTTGGTTCAAAGTTGAGAATGGAACATGCATCTTACTGAAACTTAATTTTATATTCAAAATTACATGAATTTCAACCTTTCTTGTTATTCAATTTTATTTTAGATAACATAAGTAAATTTACCACATATATACATACATATTATAAATTATAAAACATTTTTTGAAGTTCAAAGGGAACTTTGGTGGGAATTTTAATTCGGTCACTTAATATGATTTTTACCTTCCAAATGACTAGGAAAAATATTATTTTTTTCCACATCAACCTTTTCTGAACTTGCAATCACAAACATAATAATAAGAAATTGTATAATATGATATCCCCATCGTAGAAACTTGCAGAACTAAAATCTAAACTATAGCATAACTTTGGCTTACATTTTAGGAATCCATAAGATTTTACTAGGAATCTCTTTCTTATTTTTGCATGAAAAAGTATTTTTTATAAATAGAGATACTTTTATGAAGATGGAGTATCTTTTCATAACAAAGTCTTTTTAAGCATTTTGATTGGTCATAGTAACTAACATGGCTCTACCATATTGTCCACTAGATGAGAATAATGTGATATTTAATAGACAAACTTCAAGGTAGTAAAGCAATCATTGGCTTATTTCTTTCCACCTATTATGCCTTAGTAGAAATAAATAAGGTCCAAGGTGACAAACCTACCTATGATATTAATAGTTTGTTAATGTGGAAAGGGCATGTGTTCATAGTAGTTTGTCAATTATATTGAAATGTCAATGAAAATCAAACAAGGACGAAACACTGGAAAAGCTTAGGGCGCCAGGGATTAAGAAATAACCAAAAATTGATAAGTATGTAGTAGTTTATGATGGCATAGTTAACATTATCTACATCATCAAAACAACACATTAGGATCCTATCCACTAGACAATTGTATTGTGATATTAAATAGACATAATTAAAAGGTAGTAAATGAATCATTGGCTGACTATTTTCCTCCTATTAAAATTGGTGGGCATAATCAAACCCCAAGGCACCAAACCCGCCCATGCAATAAATATTTTTTTGGACGTGGTAGTGACACATGTTGTACCATAGTGAAGTGACATGGAATTCGTAGGTCATGGTGAGGTACCATGTGTCCCTAGTAGTTAATTGAATCAGATTTAGAGTTATAACGATGAGTAAAATTCATTTTAAATTTGATAAACATTGAGGCACCAAGGATAAATAATAACAAAAAATTATTAAATATTTATTAATTTCTAATCATATAGTTGTTTTTTCTATATCGCTTGAACTACTAATTAAATTTATATGCCATATAAAGTAGTGATATACATAACCTAATGGTATATCTAAAGTAGTTGAGTTATTTGAGTTTCAAGTATGGTCTCATCATGCATCCCCAAGGCTATATATATGAGTTAGAAGGTATTGAGATTAGTCCCGAAAGATAGAATTGTTAGGGTCCTACCTTATCATTTTTATTTATGGGTGCTTCTCTTATTAGAAACTTTCATTACCTAAGTGAAATGAACTTTGATGTTGAATAAGTAATTCTAAACTATTCTAACTCAAAACGAAGTAAATCATTAGTCATTTAAAAGAATGGTGTAAACAATAATTTTCAAATAAAGTCATTTTAGTGTAACAAAAATCCACTAAGGGTGATGAACTACTTGGTTAAGGATAAGGATAACTTGATCACCTAGAGAAGGAGAAAATTATTTCTTGGGGCTTTTTTTTTGGGCCTCTCTCTATCTCCAAATATACACACATGCAGAGAGAGTGGGAGGCTACATAATGAGTTGAACCATCTCACTAAAGAAATTTTTTTATAGGAAGTGAATACGACACATGTTGAAACCTAGCAAAGTCTCTTCAAGTTATAGACCATTATTATGATTAATAATCCATTTAGATATTCTAAAGAAAATGAAAATGTATTCAAGTTTTTGTTTAATAAAAAAAAGATAAATAATTAAAAAAATAAAAAAAA
>APFE030516389.1:93982-108959 GCA_000404065.3 Pinus taeda | reverse complement strand
AAAAATTATTAAGATATTTAAATTGAACATTAAATTTTATCATTAATTTTATATAATCACTTTTATTTCTTTAATAAAGCATTTGCGATCAAACGTGAAAAAAAGCACCCTTCGTATATCAAGGTTAATAAGGAAATGAAGAAACAACCTCATTTTAGATTTAACAGGAGGAAAAAAGACGCATCATATTATAAAATAGTAATCAAATCAATGGTGAACTTTTGATATATCAAAATTAACATGAAAAGAGGGAACTACTATTTTTGTTCGTTGTTTAATACCAAGACTTTCTTGTAGTAGTTTTTCATCAAATGCAATTTTGATGGAGCCTCAAAAGTAATTTTGGTTCCATTGGATTTCCTGCTATTTTTCGAAATCACAATGGAGATTTAGTATCTTCAGAAATCACAATGGAGATTTACTTTTCAACATATCTGGTTCTTTGGGTATCAATAATAAAAATGTTGCGGAAATTTTTTCATTACAACAAATTCCGAGAGTAGCACATGCCAAGGGCCTCCGAAAACTCATTTCGGAGGACGACTCTAATTTGGGCATCATAACTTTTAAAAAATTGTTGCGGAATTTTTTTCAATAGAAGAAATTCCGAGAGTAGCTCATGCCAAGGGCTTCCAAAATCTCATTGCGGAGGACGACTCTAACTTGGGCATCAGAGCTCTTAAAAAATTGTTGAATGGATCCCAGCGTACAAAAATTTATTCTGGCGGAGATTGGCATAATATATAGTCAGAATCGCTCAGCTCGTAACCGATTTTCGGGACCTTCTACCAATGCACATAAGACATATAGGTAGTTGATTATCTTGCAAACATAGGCAGCACTAGTTCCAGATTGAACGTGATGGAATATTGGGATTCAATTCACCACCCCTCTGTTGTGGCTGATTATCTAAATCTTATAATTAAATCTAACGAAAACCCTCGGGAGCCTCAATTACAAGCTCAACAGACTCCCCTTTTTAGTATGTTAACCAAGCTAAGAAACTCAAGAGGGATCCTTTGGCACTCATGCATGCCTCCAATTATGTTTAATACTCATGGTTGGTAGTTTCTTATTTGGTTGGATGTAACACTCCTATTTTTGCATGGTTTCGGGTGATTATGTGGACACATTAGCTATGTCAACATCAGGGAATCCTCTCGAAGCAATTTCAATCATTTCTATGATCTTTAGGTTAGTCCTCCTACCTTAACTATCAACTATCAGTTTTAGTTTTAGTTGTAAGGAAATACTTTCAATCATTTCTATGATCTTTAGGTTAGTCCTCCTACCTTAACTATCAACTATCAGTTTTAGTTTTAGATGTAAGGAAATACTTTTCCATCGTTGGTCCAATTTCCTAGTGGAAGTGCATGGCTTGAATGATCCAAATGTATCATTTTTACCTTAGTTCATCAATGGAATTCTAAATTTATAAAAGAAAAATATTTAAGGCTAAGACAAAAATGTATGCTTTATTATAGAATGATAAATAAGAAAGTCGTCTAACTTAAACAGTTACACAAATTTTGTAGATATAAAAGGATAGAAATAAACAACCAGAGTTGTAGCTATAAAAAGATAGAAATAAACAATCAGAGTTCCATTAGAACACCTAAAACATTATTAATTTGGGAGATATGTCTATTATGAAACAAGGATTTTGTAATTTTAATTTAGTTATCCTAATTATTCAATGGGGTTAGGGATTTTTAACTGCACTATAATATTTATGTAGCTATTTTACCATTTCCAAATATAGCTATTCAACTTAATTATCTATACCATACGGTTAATCTAAGAAGCGGTTATTTTCTAACTTAATTATCTTTACATTTCGGTTAAAATCTAAGAAGCGGTTATAATTATAGTTTCTTGGTAATTGCCCTTCCATATGACATTCTTTATTTCCCGATGGCTTTTGAGGTTTCAAATGGGGGGAATAAAAAGAACACGGTTCGGTTTTCGGTGGATACTATGGTGGTTTATATATTGTTGTAGAGATTAGTTCTGTCGATGGGATGATTAATGTGGTTCAATTAACTTTTACATCATTTTGAACGCTTCCTGCTGTCTCAGTCTACTATGGCAGGATTAATATATGTTCCAGAAATTAATTATTTCCGCACGAGGATGTTGTTGTGTTTCATTAAACTTTTTAAATCCACGGATGGCTTCTTCTGTCTCAGTTTAATTTGCAGCAGGATGATTACTATGGTTCATTAACTTTTAACTCCACAGACTGCTCTCTGCCTTCAATGTTAATTTGCGGCTCATGGTATGGAAACACACTGGAAATGTTATTCAAAGGATTTTTCGAAAATGTGGTTGGACATGTGCGGTGAATACATAAAGCTTTTTGTACGGGCTCGAAGTTCTTTATCCATGTTGAAGATGATGGAGGCAAGGAGTATGCCATGGCAAAGATAAGTAACTTGCTCACCTTCTTAAGGAAAAATATATATGTAAGTTTATTTGGGTATCTTCTCAAAGATTTCATAGAAAATATGTATAAGATATATACATAATGATGACGAATGTGAAAAATATATTTATATGTTTTTCTTTTGAAAAGATAAATTACTACATTATTTTCTCAAAAAAGATAATTTATGAATCTTTTTTCTTAAGAGCTATGTAGCTTTATCATTTTTCTGGAATAAATTACACGAGATTCTTGCTATTAGCCAAAATATCATATTAAGGAAGGATGTATAAGAAATTTAAAGTTCTTGAAGATATTGTTGTTATATATTTTCTTGGTAAAGAAATATTGAATAATTTAGATTAAAGAATTGTATATACTAATATTTACAAATGATTATTATTATATATTTTATAGATTAAAAGATAACTAATGTTGCGTTCTTCTTTATAAATGATTGTATATTCCCTTTATGTAAGAAAAAAATATGATGCAGGCTAATTTCATTAAAAATGGATTTACGACTAGTTGTTTGAATAATAAAAATCCAAGTATTTATGGATGTGAATATGATATTAAAGAGGGAATTTGTAAATATTTTCATGGGCGGATGAAAAATAAAAGAAGAAATTTAATTAGATATTTTTCTTCAAAGCTAGATTTCCCTTTGAAAGTGTGATTTTAATAACTACCTTATGTCTGTTTATAAGGCAAGCTTGGTTGAAAATAAATAAATAAATAAATACGTAACTATGCCATTTTAGTTAATTAGAATAAACAAATATTGTGCTGTTCTTGAAAATAACAGAATGGTTTTGTGGTTAATCATTGTACAATATTTTCATAATGTTGGAAAAGATTAGTTATTTAATAAATCCATGGAAATGATTCTCGTCGTTCTTCTGAAAACTAATACTTAGTTATACTTAGTTATGAGAAAATATAATAACCTATGAATAGATGAAATTCACATAGATAATATAAGTCATATGGATCTTCTTTGGAAATAATATGTTTTTCTTGTGCATCAAAGATAAGTTAGTGTCAATTCCTTTGCAAGAGGTGCAAATACTTAGTTATACTTAGTTATGAGAAAATATAATAACCTATGAATAGATGAAATTCACATAGATAATATAAGTCATATGAATCTTCTTTGGAAATAATATGTTTTTCTTGTGCATCAAAGATAAGTTAGTGTCAATTCCTTTGCAAGAGGTGGCAAACGTTACGTGTTTTGGTGACTTAAAAGGTATATGATTTGTGTGTTTCATATTGGATAGTTTGATTTAATTGCATGGTTTAATGCATAAAAAGTTATCATTATTATTATCTTAGTTCTTCTACCCAAAAGAAAGGTTGATTATGATACTTTCTTGAAAACAAATGCATGAGAACTTTGTTATGATACTTTCTTGGAAACAAATGCATAATAACTTTGTACATAAATGATAGAGAAACTATGTTGTGTTCTTGAAAATAACTATGCTAAAGGAACACATATGCAAAAAAATAGTTTATTACATGTATGAAGATATAACTATTGTATGAGATATTTTAAAGAGAAATATCGATTTGTGTGCAGAAAAAAAAAAAAAAAAAAAAAAAAAAAAGTATTATCAAAAGTAAAACAAGTAGTTACTTGGTATAAATGTACTTGCTTTCCTGTGTAAAATATATATATCCACATGTAAGAAAAAATGACTAACGCATTGGTTTCCTTTAGAGCAATGCATGTCTCTGTGCATACAATAGATTTTTCTTTTCGAAAAGGGACTTGACTTTCATTTGCATGCATGATAATAATGTCGATCATGTTAGCTTCCCCTTAGAAGGGAAAATCTAAGGTAGTGAAAAATTACTTAGTTACATGCACAAAGAAGAAGCTAAGGGGCTAGCTCTCTTCAAATAAATTTTTATCTAATTACATGCATGAAAACAAATATAAGTTTCTAGTATCCTTTAAGTGAAATAGATGGTTACAATGGTTTCCTTTGGATATGAATGTGCTAGTGTGAGAATGAGCATAGTAATGGGGCAATTATTTTCACATGCTTGATAATTATTCGTTTATACATGCACAATGATGTTAGAAGAAGCATGTTGAATGTTGTGATATTACATTTACATTTCATGTATGCACATAAATAGATGTTAAAATATTGCTTTTAAAGAATGATTATTGATTGACTAATAGTTTATCTAATCATGTTATCAAAGATTGTTGACGAAAACAATGACAATAAAGGGTGGTGATTTGTGAAAAGGAAAAAATATGTTTGACATTGTGGCAGATAAGAACTAATGGTCCGTGCTGATGAGTATGAGTTGTATGATGGTTCACTGATGGAACAATAATGTCACAAGGTTCTAGGGAGTGGTGATATGTGGGTAAATGGTTTCATGACAATTGTAATAGCTTTTAGCTAGGTATGTGGTATTTTAATGATATTTCGTTATAATATTTTATAACAATGGATAAGGGATGGACTCCCTTATAAGCCATTGAGTGACAAGTGAACACCCTCACAAGTGTTTGATAATAAAATGAAATGTTTGTTGGTTTTTCCCCTATGGGGTTTATAAGGTATATTAGTGTTCATTGGTGATGTTGATCCCTTGCATAATGTGATGTTGATAATGTCAAGTATGGGATTAATTAATATGGTTGAAGGAATCATGAAATGGATGCAAGGTTACAACATACATTTTGTGTTAATATACTATAAGAGTTGTTGTTAATGGTTATGAAACATACTATTCCTCTACTAAAGTTACTTTATGTACTAATTAAAATCCTCTCTAATGGTTAATGAGGAATCTATAGTAGGGATTTGAATAATTATTTGTGGATAATTTGTGTTAAAATTTTCTAACTCCCTTCATTTTCATGTGAGGTTACCGGGGTATGTCACAAATGGTATAAGAGATAAAGTTTGCAGCACTAACATCTTTGCGAATTGGTAAGTATAATATAAATAGGCGTATGACACCAGTGGACATTAGCTTAGGTATGAGTATAAAAATCTACATATTGATATATACAGTAGGCAACTTTTGACCTAAGATGTGTGATTCATGTTTATAACCACATTAAAGAGTCGTAAGTAATAAATCCTATTGCAAAACTATGTTCATGATATTTGAATCTTGATGAGGATAAAAGAAAATAAAACATTTGTCACACTTATGAAAAATCTTGACACTCACTAAGGAAAGTGAAAATCAACTACCAACTTTTGCAAATAGGGAAATATTAATGACACATTTGATAAACACGATTAAAATTACAATGCACTACTTTTAATGATTGAATGCATGAATGTAAATATCTGGAACATCCTTCAATAGGACGATATAGTGTTTTATAAGGAAATTGGCATAACCTCTTTAGATATTGAAAATAAATAATGAGTCAAGTAGTCAGACTTGATTGTAATAACTAATTGTTGATTAAGTTTTGTCATGGTTGCATTAGGATGGTTGGCAGTTGTGATTGGTTAGCATTTCATTATTAACTAATAAAACTTATATCCATGAATTGAATTTGATTTAAGCTTATTACAATTTGTAAACAAGTGATCATGATTTTCAAGAATAATTCATAAGTAATGGCAAGTTGTTATACATATTTGTTTTTTTGTATTATAAATTTGAATAAGGGCCAAGTGATGGAAATTAGAACTTGTTTATTTTTGCAATCAGAAATGCTTATGAATGATGATTTTCTTATGTTATGACATTACTATTTTTGTTTATTGGCATTTCTTGGATTGAAATCTTTCATTTTAAAGAAGAAACATTTGCTTTTGTGTGGTTTCAATTCTTATATTAAGAGTAAAATCTAAAGTTCAAATGAAAGATGAACAATGAGGATGGTGTTGATGGTGTTTTCTTTAAGGGGGAAGTATCTAATATCACTAACATAGTGTTTACCATTTTTCCAAATATAACTATTCTAACTTAATTTACATTACATACGATTAAATCAAGAAGATGTTATAGTTCTTGGTAATTTCCCTTCCATTCATTCTTTATTTCACCATGCATTGGGGGTTCAAATCAGGGAATAAAAAACAAGGTTGAAGTTTTTCAGTAACATACCATGGATTACATATTGTTGCAGAGATTAGTTATGCCACATGAGGATGATTATTGTGATTCATTAACTTTTAACTCCATTTAATGCTCCTCTATAACAATTTAATTTGCGGCTGGTGATATGGAACATAGCATGCAATTGTTATCCAAAGGATTTTTCGAGAATGAGTTTAGACATATGCAGTGAATACATGAAGTTTTTCTGTACGGGTTTGAAGTCCTTTCTTCGTGTTGAAGGCGATGAAGGCAAGGATTATTACATGGAAAATATAAGTAACTTGCTTACCTTATTCAATGAAAAATCTATGTAGCTTTATTTGCGTATCTTCTCAATGATTTCATAGAAAATATATATAATATATATACATAATTGTATGTAGTGAAAAATGTGAAACAAATATGTATTTGTTTGCGTCTCTTTTGAAAAGATAAATTAATACATTATTTTCCTTAAAAGGAGAATTTAATATATGTTATGATTATAAAGGATTAACTACATAATTTTCTAAAAATCAAAGTTATATATATATTTGAGTTTATATATATTCTATTGTATAGAAGATTTTAATGATGTTATCTTCATGAAAAAATGTATGAGAGATTTGCACATAAAAATTAACTAAATTTTTAGTTTCTCTTAGAAAAATTACATGTCAATCTTTTGTTTTAAAATCTAAGTACCTTTTTCTTTTCCTTGGAATAAATTACAGGAGACTCTTACTAGTAGCCAAGATATCCTCTTGAGAAAATATGCATGAGACAACTAAAGTTCTTGAGGATATTCGATTATATATTTTTGTGGTAAAGAAAATATTTTAATACATGTAGCTAAATATTTGTTTTACTACATATAGAAAGAGATTGCTATTATATATATTTGTAGCATTAAAAGATAAGTAACCTTGCTTCTTTTTATATAACATTTCATATATATTTTATGTAAGAAAAGATAGGATGAATGCTCTTTTCTTAAAAAGGGATTTCGTACAGGTGTTTGAAATGATAATAAATCCAAGTTATTTTATTGGAAGTGAATATAGATTAAAGAGGGTAATTTGTGAAATATTTTCATGGCCAGTGAAAAATAAAAGATAAAAGTTAAATAGATTATTTTTCTTGGAAAGTGAGATTGCCTTTGGAAAAGTGTTGTTTTACTAACTACCTTATATGTTTATAAGACAAGTCTTTGTTGAAAAATAAATGAATAATTAAATATGACCTTTTGGTTAATTAGAATAAATGAATATTGTGGTGTTCTTGAAGATAATACAATGGTTTTGTGGTTAATCATGGTACAATATGTTCATAGCACTGAAAGTGATTAGTTATTTAACATATTCATGGGAACGATTCCTATCATTCTTTTGAAAAATAATACTTAATTATGAGAAAATATAATAACCTATGCATAGATGAAATACACAGAGATAATGTAAGTCATAAGAATCTTCTTTGGAAAGAATATGTTTTTCCTGTGCGTGAAAGATAAATTAATTATGTTAATTCCTTTGCAAGAGTTTGCAAAAGTTACAGGTTTTAGCGAAAAAATGTAATGATTTGTGTGTTGCATATTGGATAGTTATATTTAATTGCATGGTTCAATGCATAAAAGGTTGTGATTATCATTAAATTATTTCTTATTCCCAAAACAAAGTTTGATTATCATACTTTCTTCAAAACAAATGCATGAGAACTTGGTTATGATACTTTCTTGGAAACAAATGCATAATAACTTTGTACATAAATGAGATAGAAACTATTTTGGGTTTTGGAAAATAATGTGAAAAGAACACATATGTAGAAGCATATAAACAATGCTTGATTACATGTATAAAGGTATAACTAATGTGTTAGATATTTTAAAGAGAAACATGGATTTGTGTCTAGAAAAAAATCAGTATTATGGAAAGTAAAACAACTAACTACTTTCTATGAATGTACTAGATTTCATTTGTAAAATACAAATATCTGCATGCAAGAAATAATGACTAGCACATTAGTTCTAGTTCAAAGAAATGCATGTCTTTGTGCATACAATAGATTTCGTAAATAGATCTATCTTGGAAGATATGCTCTTCGAAAAGGGAGTTAGATTTTCATGCATGATAATCATGTCTATCATGTTAGCTTCCCCTTAGAAGGGAACATCTACTATATTGGAAAGATTACTTAGTTACATGCACAAAGAAGAAGCTAAGGGGCTAGCTCTCTTCAATTTTTTTTTATCTAATTACATAAATGAAAAGAAAATATAAGTTTCTAATATCCTTTAAGTGAAATGGATAGTTATAGTGGTTTCCTTTGGATATGAATGTGTGCTGGTGTGAGAATGATCATAGTAGTGGGGTTATTATTTTGACATGCTTGATAATTATTTGTTTGTACATGAAAAATGTTCTTAGAAGAAGAATGCTATGATATTATATTTACATCTCATGTATGCACATGAATAGATGTTAAAATATCACTTTTAAAGAATGATTATTGATTGATTAATATTTTATCTGATCATGTTACCAAACAGTGTTGATGACAACAATGACAAGAAAGGATGGTGATTTGTGCAAAAGACAAATTATGTTTAAAATTGTGGAAGAGGAGAATTAATGCTCCATGCTGATGAGTACAAGTTGCAGGATGGTCCATTGATGGAACAATCATGCCACAAGGATGTAGAGAGTGGTGATATATGGGTAAATGATTTCATGACAATTGTAATAGCTTTTAGCTAGGTATGTGGTATTTTAATTATATTGCATGGTAATATTTTATAATAATGGGTAATGGATGGACTCCCTTATAAGTCATTGAGTGACATGTGAATACCCTCATGAAAATTTAATAATAAAATTAAACGTTTGTTGGTTTTCACCCTATGGGATTTCCAAGATATGTCAATGTTCAATGACGTGATTGTTTATTATGTTAGTTTGGTGATGTTGATAATGTCAAGTATGTGATTAATTAATGTGGTGGAATGAATGATGAAATGGATGCAAGGTTACAACATACAATTTATGTTAATATAATACACTACAAGAGTGGTTTTTAATGGTTATGCAACTTTTATTCCTCTACTGAAGTTACTTTATGTACTAATGAAAATCATATCTAGTGGTTAGTGAGGAATCTATAGTATTGATTTAAGAATCAATTGTGGTTAGTTTGTGTAAAAAAATTCTATTTCCCTGCATTTTCATGTGAGGTTACCCGAGTATGTTACAATAGAATTCACAAACGTGGTTGAGAATCTTACAAAATACCTTTCAATTAAATTTTTATTGAAAAAAGTATAGATAGTGTCATATGAAATAGTTATTGCTTTTGGCATGTGATATTGGATAAAGGGGTCCATTGTATTGTAACAACCCTATTATAAATTAAAAATCTCTTTTGTAAAGTTGAGTTGCATTCTTAAGCTATTATAAACTTTGTATTTTTAAATAATATTGCTTACTCGATATAATATTTTAAAGTAATAATAATAATAATTTAAAATAAAGCTTATGATTTTTCACTTTTTTTAAAGTGTTTTAATGGTTATTATGGGTTGATGCTTATAGATATTTACCAACCGTTTAATTTTGTTAACCACTCAATAATATAAACTTTCATTAATTCAATCCAACAAGTGAAGAAATTATTTTCTGATATATATATAGTTAGAATGAATATGAAACGAATTACTAAATTACATTGTTTGAAATTTATATGCTTTTGATGTGTTATTTTTTAAATCTTTGATATTATGTGTAAAATATCAAAATTTGTATCTTATATATTTTTTGGTTTTGTTCAAAAAAAACATTCGACTTTGAATTAATTAAATTGAAAATTTTCAAACATTTTATTTTAAAATTTAAAAATATTTTAATTTTTTAAAATATAATTTTATTTTTATCAATTGGTTGATCCCTATTTTCAAATTTGCTTTAAATTGAATCATTAAGATATTAAAAAATACAATAAACAAACAAATCTATTAGCCAAATATCATAAACTAAATGACTATTAGTATAGAGTAATTTACTTCAACAAAAATGTCATTTTGGAAAGTTTGTCATCCATTATTTGCATAACATAAACAATTAGTGGGAAATTTCACGTTTGCATACCATTGCTTATTAATTAATTAACATATATTTAATCTCTAATATCAATTTAATCATAAATCAGTGTAAATTTAATTATAAATTTGATGTATAAAAACAAATAAAAGGCTGTTTTCAAAAAAATGATGGGCGGATGGTAAAAAGAAAAAAAGGAACGAAACTTTGGTTGACTTAATTGACAACTTACGACGTTATAAAAGAGCAAAATGCAACCGACATTATAAAAGAGCAAAATGCAACTTTGGTCGTTAGATAAGAATGTTTTTCTACAAACGAATTGTCAAGGGACACTCGTCTTTGCCACTAAATACCGGAGTTCATCATTTTTTACGAACCAATTCTCAATAGACATTGGACTTGACTTTACTGGTTAGTTTTGTGGTCGGCATAAAAATTTCAATATTTTATAATGAGCTTACAGGTTTCTCATTGTATTTATCATTATTATTTTCTCATCATTGAATTTAAATAATATATAAGTTTTGTTATTTTTATTGTTAAGAAAATAAATTTAAGTTTGAAGTATAACTATTCGAAAATTTTATCATTTTTCTAATTGTAATTAATATCTTTAGAATTATTATTAAAAGATAATAATGTAATTAATTCTTTAATTAATTATAAAAGAGATAGTATGCTAATAACAGTTTAATCGTTTATGTAAAAGATTTATAATGTTTAATTCAATGATGAGATTAAAATATGTTTTCCGAAAAATTCCTTTGCTATGTAGCATACGAGTCGATATTTATGCTCTAACGGTTATTTTGGATTTTAATCATGAGTTCCAGAAATTTAAGACTCACACCTAATCCCAGTAGGCCTTAGATTCCCTACCTTCTGGCCTTTAGCACACGTACCTGATACTGCAAGCAATTCTTACATTGACTTTTGCATTCTTGTTCACATTTTTTCGAGATGTTTTCGCTACAGTAATCTTGGCGCTGATCTCGTCCAGCTATATCATGAATCTAATCCTCTATATAAGGGATGCTCAATCTAATCTCTTAGAAGCAGGAGTAACATAAATAGGCACATGTAGCAGCATGACACCAAGGGGGCAACAGATATGACGTTTCTGTAATGAAGTGGCCAGGGTGCTGTTGCCCCTGGTGTCATGCCGCTCCTTGTTTCTATTCATGAACAATTAATGGAATCCCAAAACTTCGGCAGCCTCTTCTATTCTGTTTCGTTTTTCTTTGCTTTATGTTTGCGGGAAAGTAATGTTGAGTCCCACGATGAGGTGGTCTGATTTTTTTCTTTTGTTGGTTTTTTTTCATTACTGCAATTACTCCTCAGCTCTGCCAACCCGAGGTTCTGAAGCAAACTTTCTTGCATTTAAGCGCGATACTTATATTAGTCGATGGGTCGATGTAATTTGTAATAATTACTCCTCGTGCTCAGTAAGTTCGCAAACATGAATTTACATGTAAGTTCTCATTCTTTCAAACCTGATACCTATATTAATGAAAATGGCTTGGTGGAATTATAACTGTTACTCCGGATGAGCAGACCCTTTTGAATTATTACGGTCACTTGGAGTGGGCAGGAGCTTTTGAATTATGTATTGAATTGTAGTGGACGATGATTTACGTGATGTGTACAAACAGTGCCCATGCTGGCCAAGAGAGCAATAGTTGTACTAAATCTGAAAGCAGATTCAGAGATGCCTAACATCTGCTTCGTTAGTTTCTGACCATATCATGGCCTCTCTACAATGAGAGCCCTGCTTAGGTATTTAAACCTTCAAACCTTTCCCTACTGATTAGGTATCTAACCCTTCAAGTTCTCGCTATTGGATTTCAAGTGAAGGTCTAATGCGTTTATGGATAAGAACTGGGATATTTTTTTAAAGTATTTTGGATTTGGAATTGTTTTTACAACTATGAATTTTTTTAATGAAAAAAGTTGTTTTTTAAAGATGAGGTGCTTAAGTGTTCACTTTTTGGTATTTAAGGTTTCTATTTCTCCATATTGAGTTCCAGGTAAGGATGCTTGTGAGAAAAGGACATGGAATATTTCTATATTAAACTATTTCGATTTGTTTTTGCGACTGAAAAATTCTATTATTAGGTTTTTTTTAACTGAGATGTGTTGTCTTTTCCCTGTACTACTTGCAGATTTTCTCCCAACTCCAGTGCCGTTTGCAGTATCGGTGGAACTTCTGAATCTATCGGACGAGAGCGCTACATTCTCCTCTTGTATTATTAATTTTTTTTAATGAAAAAGAGTTTGTTTCTCCCATGCTTACACAGTTTCTTGTAACTTCGATGCCATTTCCAGTGTCAGTGACGTTGCTGAAGCAATCTAAGGAGAATTATAGGGAAGTCAGGATTTTATATCTTGTTAATGAAAGATAGATCGCCTTTCGTGGAGCACCTGGCATACTTCATAGCACAGAATCCAGAGAATGAATGCCAGCGACCATTGTTCTGTTTTCTCACAGCTCGAAGAGCTGTACAATCTCCTCATTCATATTGCAACTCTGTTAGGATGCCTTGATAGCATTCATACCTCCGTTTCCGTTTTTAAAAGCGAGAAGGCGATGGGAAACCATTGATGCCAATTAATAAATTCAGCTGCGTTGCATTTTATATGGAATCTCTCAAGAAGTTCTTGATATGGAATCTCCCTCGACTTCGCCATGTCGTCCGTTCTTCATATGGAAATCCATATAAGGAATCATAGATAGTACATTGTTGATAAGTAACTGAAACATATAAGAACATATATTATAAAACCGGTGAGCATTAAAAGCTAATCATGGAAATCTTTAGAAAGGTAGTTGCACATTCTTTACAGATCCTTTATGTTCATGAATTATATTTTATCATCCATTCGTGTCGATGGAATATACACCTTTGGATGGTTTCAGTGAGATGGGCGGTCAAGTCTAAGTTCCTTTTTCTAACAATGAATTGTCATTTTACAATGTTTGGTAGGGTTACGAGGTCCTTTGCATTAGGATATTAGGATAATAATATTAATGTTTAATAGTTTCAATTTAAAAGATTAAATAATAGTATATTTATTTATTATGATTATTAAAAAACAGGATGGGTGTTTCATTTAATTCCTCTCACTTGCTTTGTTATACAATTTTTATGTGAAGCCCTTCTGTTCAATTTTCTACTTAATTGCGTGATATATTAACATGTTGAAAAATCTAATTGTGCGAAACTTACAATAAAATTGTTATATCTATTTTTAATTTTTTAATAAATTGAAATATATATAAAAAAATTTCCAAATTTTTTAATAAATAAATAAATATTTATTTTAATAAGAAAATATTTAATTTTAACTAAAATTATTTATTTTTTTGGAAATTAGTTGCTTATAGAAAAGTCTATATAATTATTTTATAAATCCTATAAACAAACCAATTATAACAAATTTCAAGATACTTAACTCCATATAATTTGAAAACAAATTGTTATTCAAAGTACTTAAGCTAAGATTCTTTGAGAATAATAAAGTTATCTGAAATTGACCAACGTCAAAGGCACCACAGGTAAATAATAAGAAAATATTAGTAAATATTTATTCGTTTTTATTGATACTATTGATTTCTTTCTATATCGCGAGAACTGCTAGTCCAATTTATACACCATATGTAGTAGTGATATACATACTGTCGTGCTATAGCCCAACTGGTTGAGCTCTCATGCCTGATCCGCACCATTCTCTTTTTTTCAACCATATTTATATATGTGTGGTTTTTTCCTAAGCTCCCTTGTTCCACGGTTTCAGCGTGGGATAGGAAGATTAACGAAGCATTCAAAGGTATGGACCTAATGCAATTTCCAAAGCTTACACAGATTCTGGGACGAGTGAGAGTCAGAACTAGAACTCCCTCTCTTGTCTGTTATGATCACCTACTCGCTTCCTCCAGCGTCAGAGGTTGGACCTGGGACCAAGTCGAGGTTCCCAAAACCTTATGCTGTTGCAGATTGGGTTACGCCCAACTAAGCTACAAGGACTCACATAGGTCAAGATGGGGTTAAATGGGATTACGTTTGCGGACGTTTTAGAGGCTGACCTCTGACCATAGGCCCACGGCGTTAGACCATGATGAATAAAATGAGGAATTGCATGTTAATTACGATTACCTCCTCCGTGAGGACACTTTCCTTTGTGATCAACTTAAAATTTTACCTTAAATAGTACTTAAATTGGACGGGTCATTTACGTCTGGTAAGCGACCAAATAGCACCAAATGGTTTCAATTTACTGTAATGGCCTTAATACAGAGGTTTAGAGTCAAAGGAATGAAAATGAAACACGGAATCAATATTAAAACCTAAGAGGTCGAAAGCAAATAGGACATAAGTAAATT
>APFE030516389.1:68883-93174 GCA_000404065.3 Pinus taeda | reverse complement strand
ATCTTAGGTTTGTATACATTGGGTTTATAATATTAGTCCCCTTTGTTTATTGTTACCTAAGGGTTTAATACTAAAATCCCGAGGGATTACGAACCAACGAGAATAATATTAAACAAAAAGAACTAATATTATATTCCCAAGGAACTAATAAACCCAACTCTTTAATATTATAAAACTAGGGAATTAGTGAACCCAATGGATAAATATTAAAAACCTAAGGTATGAAGAAGCACAAGGAATTGATATTACAAACACAAGAGAAACATAAGGATGACCATGATTGATATTATAATCCCAAGTTAATAATAAACCCAATGGATTAATACTAAAACCCCAAGGGATTATGAACCGAAGGAAATAATGTTAAACTCAAGGGAATAATATTATAAACCCAACATTAGTAAACCCTAATATAAATATTAGAAAGACTAAAATAAACATGGTTTATTTTCATGGTGAGAGAATCCTTGTCACAATGTGACATTCAACCATCGTTGGCCATGGTTGTCTATGATTGACAATGGTTGACCATGATCGATATTATAAACCTAAGGGAATAATAAACCCAAGGCATTGATTATAAACCCCAAGGAATGATAAAACTAAGTGATTAATATGAAAACCCCAACGGAATAATATTAAACCCATGGGACTAATATTATAAACCCAACATTGTTAAACCCAACTAATATTATTATTGATAGTGATATTAATATTAATATTAATGTTAATATTAATTTAACAATAACAAAATTAAATATTAAAATATTACCATAATGATAATAATAAGGATTAGTTCAATATTAACATTAAACCTATAAAACCTAATATATAGTAAAGTTAAACATCATATCTGGTGTAACACAGAGTTATAGGCTGAGCTCAGTAAACACATAGAGAGAAGAATGATAAACAAGATCTTGATGGATCGTTGAATCTATTAGAAGGATCAAAGTCAAGCTCAGGAGGGAGTGTGCAATGAAACAGGCAAGGGGTCAAAACCTTGAAGAAACCTGGAACAACAGAAATGCTAAAGAAATAGCATAAAATCATAAGCAAAGAGAAGAGCGGAGAAGTGAAGAGGTGATGTACAACAACCATTGGATCTAATAGATCAATGGACTAGATCCAATCACAAAGGAGACAGAGGAATATCGTGCCAACAAAAACCCTTCAAGTGTTGTCGAATGGCCTAAGGGAATAAGCAACTACGATCATGGGATTAATTGTCAATCATTGGCTCGCGAGCTTGATAGATGATTGAGATGTAATCGCATATCACAAAGGTTAGGTGCTAAAGGACAGTGTGATAGCTGCTAGCGGTAAGTGTTGATTGGAGATCAAGCAGATTGGAGATGGGAGGTTGAGGTGATCAGAGGTCGGTGTTTCAGAAATCGAAGCAACAATGTGGAAACACATGGTCTTAACAGACCCAGAAATAAATATGAATGCAGGCGTATAATATTTGAGATCCGCTTATGTGTTTTAGAGTTGAATTTCAATTTATTCTATGTATTACGGTTAAAGTGGGGTCCAAGTCTTTTAATGTAAAAGTGGTGTTAAATGATTCTGATAGGTGGATATCGGATGTGGAAGGGGTGATAGGAATCATATGAGTGCGGAGGACTGCGATGAGTGATTGTGATCAAGGAAAGTCTTGTGAACTGTGCAAAGGCTTATGAAAGGCAGAAAAATATATGATTTATGTGGTTTTATGTGATATCTATTATAAAGGGTTTATAATAGTATTAAAGCACCGATAGCGATTTGTGGGTTAGCCTAGGTATGACTCAAAGTCTAATAATGGTTTAGGGGGTTGGCTTACATATGCGAGCCTAATGATTAATGAGTGTTAATGCAAAGGATGGATCAAGGGACAAATTGTGGTTGGTTGTTTGATAAATCATTTCACCAAGTATTAATAAAAGGGGTCTTAATCCATTGTTCAGTTATAATGAATCTTTGACATGATGGTCATAGAAATATAAATACTACAAACAATAAAATAAACATGGTTTATTTTGATGGTGAGACAATCCTTGTTACATTGCAGCATTCAAACATGGTTTACCATGGTTGGGTATGATTGACAATGGTTGACCATGATTGATATTATAAACCTAAGGGAATAGTAAACCCAACTTATTTACATTATAAACCCAAGGGATTAATACTAAAACGCAAAGGGAATAATATTAAGCCTAAGGGACTAATATTATAAACCCAACATTTGTAAACCTAAATATAAATATTACAAAGACTAAAATAAACATGATTTATTCATTGTGAGACAATCCTTGTGACAATGCAACATTCAACCATGGTTGACAATGATTGATATTATAAACACGAAGTAATAATAAACCCAAGGGATTGATATTATAAACCCAATTGAATAATAAACCCAAGGGATTAATACTAAAACCCCAACCCAAGGGAATAATATTAAACCCAAGGGACTAATATTATAAACCCTACATTGGTAAACCCTAATATAAATAGTAGAAAGACAGAAATAAACATGGTTTATTTTCATGGTGAGAGAATCCTTGTCAGAATCTGACATTCAAGCATGGTTGGCCATGGTTGCCTATGATTGACAATGGTTGACCATGATCGATATTATAAACCTAAAGGATTAATAAACCCCAAGGCATTGATATTATAAACCCCAAGGAATAATAAAACTAAGGTATTAATATGAAAACCCCAAGGGATTATGAACCCAAGGGAATAATATTAAACCCATGGGACTAATATTATAAACCCAACATTGTTAAACCCAAATATAAACACTACAAACACTAAAATAAACATGGTTTATTTTCATGGTGAGTCAGTCTTTGTTAAAATGTGACATTCAACCAAGGGAGTAATATTATAAAATGAACATTGGTAAAACCAAATATAAATACTACAAATGCTAAAATAAATATTTTTTATTTTGACGATCAGATAATTCTTTTCACAAAGCGACATTCAACCATGGTTGATGATGTTTGGCTATGATTGACAATGATTTACCATGATTTATATTATCAACCAAAGGGAATAATAAACCCAGGGGATTGATATTATAAACCCAATTGAGTAATAAACCCAAGGGATAAATACTAAAACCGAATGGATTATGAAGCCAAGGGAATCATATTAAACCCATGGGACTAATATTATAAACTTCACATCGAGTAAATGCAAACATCAATACTACAAACACTAAAATAAACATAGTTTATTTTGATGGTGACACAATCCTTGTCACAATGCGACACTCAAACACAGTTCACCATGCTTGTCTATGATTTATATTATAAACATAAGGGAATTAAAAAACACAAATTTTGATATTATAAACCCAAATGAATAATAAACTGAAGGGAGTAATACTAAAACCCGAAGGGAATATGAACCCAAGGGAACAATATTCATCCCAAGGGACTAATATTATAAACCCAACATTGGTAAACCCAAATATAAATACTACAAGCACAAAAATAAATATGGTTTATTTTGATGGTGAAACAATTCTTGTCACAGTACGACATTCAACCACGATTCACCATGTTTGGCTATGATTGACAATGGTTTACAATGATTTATATTATAAACCAAAGGGAATAATAAACCCAATGGTTTGATATTATAATCCCAATTGAATAATAAACCCAAGGGATTAATACTATAATGCCAATGAACAATTAACCCAAGGGATTATGAACCCAACAAAATAATATTAAACCCAAGGGCTTAATACCATAGACCTAGCAATCGTAAACCCAAATGTAAATATTACAAAGACCAAAATAAACATGATTTATTTTCATGGTGAGGCAACATTTGTCAAAATGGAACATGCAATCATGAGACTAATATGGTAAACCCAAATATAAATATTACAAACGCTAAAATAAACATGTTTTATTTTCATGGTCAGATAATCTTTGTCAAAATGCGACATTCAACCATGGGACTAATATTGTAAACCCAAATATAAATACCACAAACACTAAAATAAACATGATTTATTTTGACAGTGAGACAATCCTTGTCACTGTGCGAGAATCAACCATGGCTGACCACGATTGATATTATAAACCAAAGGGAATAATAAACCCAAGGTATTGATATTATAAACCCAAAGGAATAATAAAACTAAGGGATTAATACTAAAGCCCCAAGGGATTATGAACCGAAGGGAATAGTATTAAACCCATGGGACTAACATTATATACCCAATATTGATAAACCCAAATATAAATACTACGAACACAGAAATAAACATGGTTTATTTTGATGGTGAGATAATCATTGTCACAATGCAACATTCAAACATGGTTGACCATGGTTGGCTATGATTAACAATAGTTGACCATGATTAATACTATAAACCTAAAGGAATAGTAAACCCAAATGAATAATAAACCCAAGTAATTAATACTAAAACCCCAAGGGATTATGAACCCAAGGTAATAATATTAAGCCCAAAGGATTAATACTAAAATCCGAAGGGATTATGAACCCAAGGGAATAATATTAAGCCCAAGGGACTAATATTATAAACCCAACATTTGTAAACCCCAATATAAATATTACAAAGACTAAAATAAACGTGATTTATTCATGGTGAGAGAATCCTTCTGACAATGTGACATTCAATCATGGTTGACCATGATTGATATTATAAACATGAGGTAATAATAAACCTAAGGGATTGATATTATAAACCCAAATGAATAATAAACCCAAAGGATTAATACTGAAACCCCAAGGGATTATGAACCCAAGGGAATAATATTAAACCAAAGGGAGTAATATTATAAACCCAATGTATATAAACCCTAAGACAAATATTGTAAACATTGAAATAAACATGATGGACCATCATTGATTTTCATATTTATACAATCCTTATGACAATTCCATGTTGGACCATGGTCGATGTTGTAGCATATGTTGTGTTTTTATCTTTATTTATTACATATATCATTACGGGGGGTTCAACTCAATGAAACTTCTTTACATTCTTTACCCCCTGCAAAGTCTAAAAGACATGAAGTATTTATTTATTTCATAGCCAAATCGCAAAAGAAACAAGTGTTAAAGTGTTAAATGGTTGTATATATATATATATATATATATATATATATAATATATATATATATAGTTGTAAAGTCCTAAAGGTCTGCTATATTGAAAATCCCTTCATATACATTATGGTTACACATTTTTATGTATTTCTATTATAAAGGATTATAATAGAAATAAGCATTGAACATGGTGAGACCCAAAAACATATATATTACATTTTATAATACTGACAGGTCCATAGAACACCTAATGTATATGTGTTAGCTCATAGTGCTGACTGCGATTTGCGATTGGGATTATGGACCTGATATTATGTATGCTATGTTTTATATTTCTGGTGGTTCCGCCATATCGTAGACTGTCAAGGCTTGGATTAATATATCCATTGATAGTGCCGATTGCAATTTGCGATGGCTATCCCGTCACGAAAACTATATATTGTGTTTTATAATTGCGGCGGATCTGCAAGGCGTACGAAAAGGAGGATTTAAAGTTACAAGCGGGATTTTAGGCATAGCCAAAATGGTAAGTGGTTTTTAGTGGAGCTCACCTAATCCCACATATCATTTGACATGTAACAGTTTGGCGGAGAGAGAAAACTTCCCATTTCGGGCGGGTATTCTCCGGGCTTATGTCCCACCTGAAATCTTTGTAGACCATCTAATCCACTAAGTGCAGATCTATGGTGGGGATCTATTGTGCAAATTTTTTGCCTAGAGAACTCTGTAAAGGCTTTGAAAAGTGCAAAAAAGGTATGTTATGCATGCTTTGTGGGTATGTTCATTATAGATGGTCTATAATGAATTTACCGTGGATATGAGGGTTTATATGTAAACACCATGGTATAACCAATGTTAAGGAGTGACTTAAGTTGGCATATATTTTTGGGTTAATAAAAGGATATTGAAGATTTAGAAGGGTTGATTGAGTCCCGATAAGTGAATGTGACTAAGGGTTAGTCTATGTTGGGTTTAATAAGTCATTCTGCATGGGGATTTATGAAAGGGGCCTTAACCATTATGGGTTAAAAGTTTGACTTAGAAGACCATTAAAGACATATGTCACGGTACATGTGTAAGCCCAGAATTATAGAGGTCAACATAGTTCATTACGGCTAAAGCAAATTAAACATCATTCAGGGAATTTATAGACGATATTATAAAACCCAAGGAATAATAAAACTAAGGTATTAATACGAAAATCCCTAGGGATTATGAACCCAAGGGAATAATGTTAAACCCATGGGACTAATATTATAAACCCAACTTTGGTAAACCCAAATATAAACACTACAAACACTAAAATAAACATGGTTTATTTTCATGGTGAGTCAATCTTTGTCAAAAAGTGACATTCAACCAAGGGAGTGATATTATAAAATTAACATTGGTAAACTCAAATATAAATACTAAAAATACTAAAATAAACATGCTTTATTTTGATGGTGAGACAATTCTTGTCACAATGTGACATTCAACCATTGTTGACGATGTTTGACTATGATTGACAATGGTTTACCATGATTTATATTGTCAACCGAAGGGAATAATAAACCCAGAGGATTGATATTATAAACCCAAATGAATAATAAACCCAGGGGATAAATATTAAAACCGAAGGGATTATGAAGCTGGAATAATATTAAAAAAATGAGACTAATATTATAAACTTCACATTGAGTAAAGGCAAATATCAATACTACAAACATTAAAATAAACATAGTTTATTTCGATGGTGACACAATCCTTGTCACAATGCGACATTCAAACACGGTTCACCATGTTTGTCTATGATTTATATTATAAACCTAAGGGAATTAAAAAACCCAAATTTTGATATTATAAACCCAAATGAATAATAAACTGAAGAAAGTAATACTAAAACCCAAAGGGAATATGAACCCAAGGGAACAATATTCATCCCAAGGGAATAATATTATAAAACCAATATTACAAACACTAAAATAAACATGTTTTATTTTCATGGACAGACAATCATTTCCAAAATGTGACATTCAAACATGAGACTAATATTACAAACCAAACATTGGTAAACCCAAATATAAATAATACAAACACTAAAATAAACATTGTTTATTTTGATGGTGAGACAATTCTTGTCACAATGCGACATTCAACCATGATTCACCATGTTTGGCTATGATTGACAATGATTTATAGTGATTTATATTATAAACCAAAATGAATAATAAACCCAAGGGATTAATACTAAGACCCTAATGAACAATAAACCCAAGGGATTAATACTAAAACCCCAAGGGATTACCAACCCAACAAAATAATATTAAACCCAAGGACCTAATACCATAGACCCAGCAATCATAAACCCAAATATAAATATTACAAAGACCAAAATAAACATGATTTATTTTCATGGTGAGACAACATTTATCAAAATGGAACATGCAACCATGGGACTAATATGGTAAAACCAAATATAAATATTACAAATGCTAAAATAAACATGGTTTATCTTCATGGTCAGACAATCTTTGTCAAAATGTGACATTCAACCATGGGACTAATATTGTAAACACAAATCTAAATACTACAAACACTAAAATAAACATGACTTATTTTGACAGTGAGACAATCCTTGTCACAATGCGAGAATCAACCATGGCTGACCATGATTGATATTATAAACCAAAGGGAATAATAAACCCAAGGTATTGATATTATAAACCCAAAGGAATAATAAAACTAAGGGATTAATACTAAAGCCCCAAGGGATTATGAACCGAAGGGAATAATATTAAAGCCATGGGACTAATATTATAAACCCAATATTGATAAACCCAAAAATATATACTACGAACACTAAAATAAACATGGTTTATTTTGATGGTGAAATAATCCTTGTCAGAATGCAACATTCAAAAATGGTTGACCATGGTTGGGAATGATTGACAATACTTGACCATGATTGATAATATAAACCTAAGGGAATAGTAAACCCAACTTATTTACATTATAAACCCAAATGAATAATAAACCCCAGTGATTAATACTAAAACCCCAAGGGATTATGAACCCAAGGTAATAATATTAAGCCAAAGGGATTAATACTAAAACCCCAAGGGATTATAAACCCAAGGGAATAATATTAAGCCCAAGGGACTAATATTATAAGCCCAACAATTGTAAACCCAAATATAAATATTACAAAGACTAAAATAAACATGATTTATTCATGGTGAGACAATCCTTGCGACAATGTGACATTCAACCATGGTTGACCATGATTGATATTATAAACATGAGGTAATAATAAACCTAAGGGATTGATATTATAAACCCAAATGAATAATAAACCCAAGGGATTAATACTAAAACCCTAAGGGATTATGTACCCAAGGCAATAATATTAAACCAAAGGGACTAATATTATAAACCCAATGTATATAAACCCTAAGAAAAATATTATAAACATTGAAATAAACATGATGGACTATCATTGATTTTCATATTGAGATAATCCTTATGACAATTACATGTTGGACCATAGTCGATGTCGTAGTTTATGTTGTTTTTTTAGCTTTATCACAGATTGTTGAGGTTTGGGTTAATACATCCATTGATAGCGCCGATTGCTATTTGCGATGGTGATTTAGACCCGAAAGCTTTATATTGTGTTTTATAATTCTGGTGGGTCTGCAAGGCATATGGAAAGGCGGATTTAAAGTTACAAGTGGGATTTTGGGCATAGCAAAAATGGTAAGTGGTTTTTAGTGGAGCTCACCTGATCCCACATATCATTTCACACGTAACAACTGGGTGGAGAGAGAAAACTAACCATTTTTGGCAGGTATTCTCCGGGCTTGTATCCCACCTGAAATCTTTGTAGACCGTGTGATGCACTAAGTGCAAATCTACGGTGGGGATCTATTGGGAAAATCTGTTGTCTACAGAACTCTGTAAAGGCTTTGAAAAGTGCAAAAAAGAGTATGTTATGCATGCTTGATGGGTATGTTCATTATAGATGATTTATAGTGAATTTAGCACGCATATGGGGGTTTAGTGGTAAAGACCATGGTATAACCAATGTTAAGGAGCGACTTAAGTTGGCATATATATTTGGGTTAACAAAGGGATATTGAAGATTTGGAAGGGTTGATTGAGTCTCGATAAGTGAATGTGACTAAAAGGGGCCTTAACCATTATCGATTAAAAGTTTGACTCAGAACACCATTAAAGACACAGGTCCTGGTAGGTTTACAAAGGTCAACGTAGTTCATTATAGCTAAAGAAAACTAAACATCATTTAGGGAATTTATAAAGGATATTATAAAACCAAAGGAATAATAAAAGTAAGGTATTAATATTAAAATCCCAATGGATTATGAACCCAAGCGAATAATATTAAACCCATGAGACTAATATTATAAACCCAACCTTATTAAACCCAAATATAAACACCACAAACACTAAAATAAACATGGTTTATTTTCATGGTGTGTCAATCTTTGTCAAAAGGTGACATTCAACCACGAGACTAATATTATAAAATGAACATTGGTAAACCCAAATATAAATACTAAAAATACTAAAATAAACATCATTTATTTTGATGGTGAGACAATTCTTCTCACAATGCGACATGTAACCATGGCTGACGATGTTTGCCTATGATTGACAATGGTTTACCATGATTTATATTATCAATCAAAAGGAATAATAAACCCAAGGGATTTATATTATAAACCCAAATGAACAATAAACCCAAGGGATTATGAAGCCAGGGGAATAATATTAAATTCATCGGACTAATATTATAAACTTCACATCGAGCAAAGGAAAATATCAATACTACAAACACTAAAATAAACATAGTTTATTTTGATGGTGAGACAATCCTTGTCACAATGCGACATTCAAACATGGTTCACCATGTTTGGCTAAGACTTATATTATAAACATAAGGGAATATAAATACCCAAATTTTGATATTATAAACGCAAATGAATAATAAACCGAAGGGAGTAATAATAAAACCCCAAGGAAATATGAACCCAAGGGGACAATATTAAGCCCAAGGGACTAATATTATAAACCCAATATTACAAACACTAAAATAAACATGTTTTATTTTCATGGTGAGACAATCTTTGTCAAAATGTGACATTCAAGCATGGGACTAATATTATAAACCCAATTGGTAAACCCAAAGGGAATACTATTAAACAAAAGGGACCAATAATATAAACCCAATGGAATAATAAACCCAAGGTATTGATATAATAAACCCAAAGGAATAATAAACCCAAGGGATTATTATTTATTTTCATGTTAAGACAATCCTTGTCACAATTTGACATTCAATCATGGTTGGGTATGTTTGACAATGGTTTACCATGATCGATATTATAAACCTAAGGGAATAATAAACCCAAGGGGTTAATATGAGAAACCCAAAGGAATAATAAAACAAAGCGATTAATACTAAGACCCCAAGGGATTATGAACCCAAGGAAATAATATTAAATCCAAGGGACTAATATTACAAACATTAAAATAAACATGATCGACCCTCATTGATTTACATATTGAGAAAATTCCTATCACAATTCCATGTTGGGCCATGGTCGACATTATAATAAACCATGTTTGACTCGGGAATAATAAACCCAAGCGATTGATATTATAAACCCAAGGGATTAATACTAAAACCCCAAGGGATTATGAACATAAGGTGATATTATTAAACAAAAGGGACCAATAATATAAACCCAAGGGATTGATTTAATAAACCGAAAGGAATAATAAACCCAGAGGATTGATATAATAAACCCAAAGGAATAATAAACCCAAGGGATTAACACTAAAACTTCAAGGGATTATGAACCCAGGGATTTATTAATATTTAAAACTTGAAGAACGAAGAAAACCAATAAATTGATATTATAACCCATTGGGAATTAATAAACCCAAGGGAAATATATTAGAAACCAAAGGGATCAAAAATGGCAAGTGATTAATTGGAATTAATTTTTTAAACCCAATGGATTGATCAACCCATGTGACTATGAATATTATAAACCTAATGGATCAATAAACCCTAGGGATTGTTAATATTGTGAAAGTAGCACGTCAATAAATTGAAGGAATAAACATTGTAAATGTAAGGGATTAATATTAAACCTTTGGACTATTACTTAAACCTTAATATTGGGGATTAATAAAACAAAGGGAATAAATGATAAACTGAAGGAATTATTAATATTACAAACTTAAAGAACAAATAAACCTAATCATTTAATATTATAAACCCATGGAAATAGTAAACTGAACCTAAGCCCTAAATCCATGGCATCAATATATAAACATAAATGATGCTATAACACAAAAAATAAAAGATAAACATAAACCAAAACCAATATAAGAGCCACAATGCAAATTATAAAGCACTAAAACATGATAAATCATCATGACATTAATAATAACACATTTATATCACCAAATTATAAACAATAAAGAGAATTTAAGCCACAAATACATTGATATCAATACAAGAATGTATTAATAGTATAAATCTCAAGAATATTGATATAAACACGTAGAACATGAAATCCAAACAATAATATTATAAATTTAAACAATATTTTCATTTATGAAAGACATGAACAAAGTGAAGTAAACTACATAAAAGACCACAACAAGCAAGAATGCAAGAGAAAGATATAAAATAGTAACACTCCCATTGGAGAAAAGCAACATAAATGAAAATAACACATCTAAATTGCACACATTGGATTTAAAGAAGAACAATATAACAGGACATTTTAAGACCATAGATATACAATTTGTACATAAAAACAACATTAGTGTTTAAAATAACCAATTTAACCAACATTGCAACCACAGAAGGAACATTGAGTCTTAACATATATTTTTTGTTTTCTTTACATCAAATAATTCCACTACAAAATTAAAGTTCAAACAATGTTTCAAAAGTCATCTATGGAGCGGCATCTTCATCGAAAATAAAGGAAAACATAGGAATTCCTGCTGAACACCAAAAGGCCAGACTTAAAATCTTTTACACCCGCGATAATAAATATCGGTGGGTCGCACTCCCAGTCCATCGGTGATCCACGGGACTCTTCAATCACCGATCTTCGATCGGCCCAATCTCCTCCATTGATTCTAGTTTCCTATCGAATGGCTAACAGCGTGTCGCTAAATCACTCATCAGAAAATCGTAATTCTAACACCATCATCCCTTAACCTCACTCTAATGAGATTTATGATTAGATCATGGTCATTGATCTGGTGCTCAATCCAATGGTTGTCACTTGCTTGATCAACCAACTTGCATGACAAACCACAACCATTGATCTACACACTCTAGATCCAATGACTGTAAGGGATTTCAGGTGGACTAGTAGCCTGAGGATTAACCACCCAAAAAGTGGTTTCCTCTCTCCTCCTCATTGTTACGTGTTTCTTGATGAGCGGCATTGGGTGCTCACCCTTTGATACTGCTCAAGGGTTTGAGGGAACCCTAAATACCACTTATACTATTGCAAAACAATTCACTGCAAATTAACTCCATGGTCTTCCATCATTATTGTCCATCGATCTGAAATATCCGACGGTTTCAAGTCCTTTTTGTATATGCCATTGATGTTCTGCATATCGAAGGAAATATGAATAAATCCCATTTTCTCTGCCATACTCTACCTTTACACAAAATCTCATGTATTGACTTATTAAAATAGGCCACCTTTCTATATTTTTCGGGTCCATCTCTAGAACTAACTTGCATGCAGTAACCAACCTAAAATCCATAGGATGATGGAGATCAGGGAAAACTTTATTCAGGTGGTTGTCCTCCTTCCTATTAAGCAAAACTTAACCAGAGGTGGTTCCCCCTCTCGGTATACGAATATCTTGAAATGCTGCTCGAGTTCCCTATAGCTCCTAATGACAAAAACACAGAAAAATTCAAATCAAATAAGCTCTACTGACAGTGACTAAAATCCATGTATTTAAGATTTATTGAACCAACATGTGTATATATATTTTTGAAATAAATTTTTACTACAGAAAGGCACGAGCATTTAGGTAGATGTCAATGGTTGGAACAGAGAAATCCCCTGGCTCTAGTTTTTGTTCCCTTTTCTAAAATTACTTTTGTTATGGCTACCTAAGTGTGTCTCGGGTCGATTTTCACCTTTAGAAAATTATGTCTCCCCTTCTATATCACTTACCATGCATCCATCAACAAAACAAAATTCAATTGAATTCTATTCCCATTTCTTAAAACCCATTAAATTAACTAAAAATTATTATAAAAGTATCATAAAGTATTATTAAAATTGGTTGACCCATCTAAAATATTTCTCAGAATACTATTGACTATTATCAACGAGAAAACAAAAAAAGATTCACTGATATTAGGTTCAATCACCTTATGGACAGAGCTGCTCTTATAAGGAATTCTTCCAATTGATTCAATTGAGGGTGAGGGTGCTCAGGATTCGTATTCATGTATTGATATAGAGGGACCAGGTGAAGGAAATCCATGATTCTTTGTGAAATAAATGATAGCACCAGCTTAACACGATAGGAATTGAGGAGCAAAAAATTGGCGACGATTAATATAAGAGCGAGCAATAGACTCTGCCTCAGGTTACACAGTTCCTCCATAATGATCAACCTTCATGGCATATCCCCTTAGCAAGAGTTCTTCCCATGTCTTTGAGGGTATCATGCATTCATCCTTCAAATTTCTGCAACTGTATCATTTTGCATTAGATGCATAGTTCCCTACATACACTATCTTACATTTTTGGGACATACATTATGTTACATCCGTCAATTCAAGCTTCATCTAATGTGTCTCTCCATCTAATGCATGGTTATATGCATGGAGGAGGCTAATTGAAACATCTACATGAAGGCCAACTGAAATAGTAAGTGATGGCTATATGAAATTGAAATTGTTAGTGATTACCACACTAAATCAATGTCTTACATCCCTCTAGCCACGTTTCATATAGGTGAATTGAAACGGTGAGTGATGTCTAGGTAGAATTGAAACTATTAGTGTTCCTAAGGTAATTGAAATGGATGGTGATGCCGATTCATACATTTCACAACCATTTTTAATATTTCTGCTTTGTCTTAATCATAACAGGTGGTGATTAAGAAATGGTATGCTAAATTTTTAATCATTCTTTGTAAAAAAATAATTTCAATATGCATTAAACATGTGATTTAGACATGTAAGTAAGTTAGTGGTGTCAATTCTATCTATTGATATAGTGGCAACCATGAGAATATACTGGCATCTTTCAACTTAGGCCATCTGATAAAAAAGATTAATTAAGAAAATGATTAAAGTTTCCAACTCCAATAGGAGGGATCCCTATCGGCATAAATATGAAAATAAAATATCCTCTAACATAACTCAAACCGAGGTGTAGTGCTAATAATAATTTCTCCTAAATCAGAAACTAAGCCTCCTTCGAAATTTTTAGGCTAACAAACAAAACAATCATCAACATATACAAAAAAAAAAAGAAGGCCCAGTAGTTTAACTTTCCTTCTAGGGAGACATAATTGAAACTAACTGAAGAATATTTAAAAAAATGTTTTTACAAAAAAAAGTGGATTGGTGTTTTTTTTACTATGGTCATGCTTCAAAACTCTGTTTCATGCACCCACACTACTTTTGCAAATGGAAGACCATTCCATTTGACCAAGTATTCATAATAACTTTTATTTCTATTTTTTTATGAGATTTGGATCAAGGCTCATTTCCATGTGTAACCTATGGGCTGTAGGTAACTATGTCTCCCACTGAGTCTTTTGTTTCTCATTTTGTGCATTTTCTTTGGGTTCCTAATAATTGTAGAAGCCTACAACATTAAATGTAGGATAATTCGTATATAGAGAGGTAACTCGATCCCATAAGAATTTGCTGAGAACTCCCTTAGGACTTTATAGGGCTAAATTTTCTTCAACTTTAGCCTATTATACTCACTCTTTGGGATCATTTTGCTTCCTCAAATGTGCTAAAACCAGATCCAAAATATTAAAATTCATCTCTCTTTGCACAAGATCAACCCTCTACTTTTGTTTGACACTACATTCTTGCAATTGTTCTTTGACCTTCTTATGGATCTTTTGCATTATTGTAGCGATATTCTACATAAGCACTTTAGTTCTCTTCTCTCCCAAAATTACCGACTTTGGAAATACCCCTTGGATGCATGACATTAACAATCTGAAAAAGGATTTTTCCTTTCCTCCTAAAAGGAGAATCATTATAGGGAAAATTCAACTTACGGGATAAATTGATCCCATCTCTTATTATGCTCATGGGCTAGAAATATTAGTAAATTACCCATAATTCTATTAACCACTTTTTTCTTCACATTTGTTTAGGGATGGTAAGATAAAATTTATGGAAAGTTGGTCCCCAGTTTCTTCCATAAATTTCTCAAGAAATGTCCAACAAACCAGGTGTGTTTGAGACAATACTCCTAGCAAGCCCATGTAGTGTCACCACTTCCCAGAGAAACAAATTTTCGATGTGGGTAGCATCATTTTCTTTTGAAAGAAATTGGAAGAGAAAAAATTGGATAGATTCACTCAAAGCTATTCTTATATTCCATCACAAACCCCAGATATATGCCACAAATATAGAGCTTTATAAGATCCAACAGATTCCAAACTAGGAGAATACTTTTGAGAAAAGCTCTGAACAAAACTCCAACAAACAAGAACCCAATTCTACCTATATGCGATTGTAAGAATTATTCCAAGTCCCCCCTTTAATGCTTACATTATATTATTGAATATTAATACAAAAAATACATATTACAATTCACATGTCACATTTGTTTGACTGGTGTTCCTTAGCACTTATCACCACTCTGAAGTCTCTCAGACAATGCTCTCTTCACCACCACAATGTTTGGGCTTCCCATTCAACTCATTTAAGACATAACCACCTCTCACCATCTTTGACAAACTTTATATAATTAACACTTCTCAATCTCCCTAAGGAAAACCTCAATACTGGACTATATCTAGAAGTCAATTATGAAATTGACCTTTCTACATGCATGTATCTCATAACATAACCTATAACTGATGCCCTTGAAGCCTAGAGCACAAACAGATCCATCATTGAATAACATATTCATACAATCAAATTAGTGATACGTTGTCTCGGCATATAAGAACACTGAAACCCACTAATTTGAGCTATATTTCTCTATTCAATAATTGGTTCTACACATTTTTACAAACAAACTTACAAAATGCAATAGTAAACTATTTAACAAAGAAAGAAACATAAAACATGATAACAAGAGCAACAACTATTGTCCTCTGAATGAAAACTCTTCCACTTGTAAAGTGAAACATGAATTGATCCAACAAAACCTCATAAATAAATCAAATTTTCATCAGAGGAAGATTGATGTGACACTCATTTAAGAAAGGTATATGCTTCCACTCATAATCAAAATAACTTCACCTCACTATCGCATGAATTGCAAGTGATGCACCTGAAAGAAGAGGATAGAGGTTGGTGGAGTTTTAAAATAATTCAAGCTATATTTCTAGGTAGGTAGAATGTTGCTAGATAGGTATATGTAGGTTTGAATAGTCAAGAGTGGATTTCAACTCAAAACTGAGGCCTTTGTGATGTTTAGGCAGATCAATGGAGAACCTTTATTTTTAATTTGGGTAAAGATGATACTGTAATTTCCTAGGAGGAGGAAGACATCATTAGGTGCTCTAAGAATACACAAAATGGAATTATAACAACTGGATCTAGATATGATGGCAGATTTAAGATAGTCCTCCTGCTTTGTCAAAATGGTGGCACACACTAGTATGGAAGGGATAAGGCCCCTTTAAATGCAAGTTGTCACTTAGGTTGTTTTTGGGAGGAAAAATATTTACGTTGGATATATTTAAGTGAGGCTAGGTAGGTCTTGGTTTTTTCATTATATATCGTATGAGTGAGGACTCTATGGTTAATTTATTTATTCATTGTTCTTTTGTAATTTCTATTTGGAAGGTGGTTTTCTCTTGTTTTAACCTTGATTCCTATGGGTTTGGATGGTCGATTGGAGAGTGTCTTAGGACTTGGAACTAAAGGTTTATTTCTTCCTCCCTTAAATTCTTTTTAATATTTTTACTGTGAGGAATTTGGCTAGGGAGAAACCACTCTCTATTTGAAGACTTTGTTATTTTCTATGAAGTGATCCCACATAATTCACAATTGTCTTATCTTGAGCAAGTGAAATTGTTGAAAGGGAATGAGATTCGACTTATTAGAGATGTGGAGCTGCCAACTAGTATAGTATGAGGATTGTTTTATGGACCTGAAAAAAGGGATGTTTGTGTTATGGGTATAATCAATTTTTTTCCCATAATTTGATGATTAAATGCAAACTTATATTGGCCAAGGAAAATATTTTACAACTAAAATCATCCCCATATGGTGTACCATGAGGAATTCCCTTTGGGAGCAAATTAAGTTATTCAAATTGTATGGGGATCCAAAAGTCCTCATCGATTGGCTCAATGGAAGAGATAACATAAGTTTCCTTCATTTAGAATCATGGAAAAGGAAAATATTCTAACTCTAGGATATATATGATGATGTGCAAATTCTTCATACAAGCAGGGAAAATATAACATGGAAGATAATTTATCTAGGGAAGCTTTGCTATTAGATGTTGGGTTAGTTTCCATCTTCGGGGAGTCTAATGGTAATGCATTATATGTTTGCTCCTTTAACCTATTCGATCATATTCAAATATAATTTAGTTAAGTTTCAAAAGAGTTTTCAAGTCTAAGATACATCTCGGATTTTATTAACATCACAATTTTCTAAGTAATGAAGTGTGCTACTCGTCGACCATGGGATTGTAGTTTTTGATTTCCTATGAAATATAAAGAATATGTTTTTTATTTTGAAGAAATGGTATATGTTACTCATAACACCAAATTAATTTTCTATTGATGTCATTATCTATGCATTTTCTTACATTTTTCAATGACAAAACAAACAAGTGAGTTGAAATTTCCTACCCCTAAAATTGAGAAGAATGATAAGAGATTGTGTAAAAGACATATTAAAGACATTTTGGGGTCGATCCCCCATTGAAAAGTAAGAGGTATAATTATCTTATTACATACACTTAATCCTCTACACATTTTTCTTATTAACGGGTGGGTTGATCCAATACAAGTGTCATTGAGTTCACCCTCTACATACTCACTATACTAATAGGTAGAGTAGATACAACACACATTTAAGTTGGTTTCTATTTTATGAATACTCTTTATTGGCAAGTGAGGTATATAAATGTAGAGGCCAACTAGTTTATGAGTGGGTTTATTTAATGAGATTTTTAATGCAGAAATTTTTAATGTTTAATATTTTTTTTTAATTTTTATTATTATTTTTTTGTGTTTTTGTTTGTAACATATTTAATATTTTATTTTTTTTATAATAATTTTAATATATTTATATATAACCCTCATAATACTTAAATTCCCCTAACTCTTAAAACCTCTTAATCCTTAACCAATAAATTCTCTAATTACTAAGTCCATTGATAGCTTAATCCCTAACTCATATCGCTTCACCTTAAATTAATTTAAGCATGATTAACATGGGTGATGAGGTTAAAAGTTGGTTTTTTATGGGAGAACTAATGGTCAATTACTAGTAACCAAACAATGATACATATAAAATGGAATAAAATTAAATAACACATAATTAATCCATACAAGAAAATATTTTAGAGTAAATAAATTATATAAAATATATGATTATGTATCTCCTATATATCAACAATTAAATATTTATTCGTTGAACTCTAATTATCTAGTTCCAAATTGATGTTGAAATTACTGGCCATAGTAAATTTGTCTTAAGCATCATATTTTTATAATTGCATCATTGATATCATTATTGAGAAAATTCTCATATACATCTATTGAGGGTGCTAGACCCGCCAAAATTTAGGAGATCTCCCTGATATGAAGTCGCAACTAGACCTCACATTATTTGGTGTAGGAGTCCCATTCGGTGTGATGGTCTGGTTTTCATTATCTTAATGTTATTCCTTATCTCTTGTGTGTCAGCACATGAGATTGGTATACTTAGTCTTCAAAGAGCGAGGTTCGTGTGCCTAGTGAATTCTTAGTGTAACTTGTGTCTAAGTTCTTTCATTGTAAACGAAGAGGTTAAGAGTGAGTCTAATGTCTAAAGGGAATAGCCCAAACCCTGTTAGAGACTCACACCATAACAGGATCTATGGAGCTTCTAGCAGAGTAGTCCACATGGGTATGGCAGTCACAAACACAAGGTGAAAAAACAACACTTACAACACCCAATAGAGTAGTCCACACAAGTGTGACGATCATTATAACAAGTTTACAAGAATGAATCTCTCTAGTGTCCAATGCAATAGTCCACACGACAGAGACAATGCTAATAATTGATACAACAAATTTCCAATAGCATATGCACTAAAACAACTAAAATACTTCAACTATCTTAGTACAGGTTAAAACCGAATGTATTACAAGCATCCAAAGAATAATCTTACAAACAAATAAAATACATGTGTGAAAATGTGTTGGCCTGTTAACAAGCTTTTGAATTAAGAAATATTTTCAAGACACATTTTTACACCATACATATCTAACCCCGATAGTGGGCTGTTGGAGCCACTTTTTTCTCCTCAAGGAAATTACTATAGAATCTCAAGGCTATGTGGCAGGAGTGAAGGTGGAAATTCCCTTGCATGTACAAATGAGGGGTATATATAGCCAAGGGTTAAATTGGCCCTTATGACTCTTCGACTTCCCTCATGATTGTTTGACATGAATCTTTAACATCATCTATCGGTCTCTAGGACTTCCACATTACATTACATTAATTACACAATTATAACCCAAAGTAGTGATGTGGCCAAGGTGACACATTACACAACTCGACATGACACTGCTAGTATGCACATGTTGATTGTGATGTTCGTGTTGATATGTTGTGTTGCTAAGTGATGAGTGTGTTCGTAGTGTACCATAGATTCACCTCCGCATGACAAAGTGCACAGAGTATTTAATGGTCTTGGTGTTTGCTTGATGGTTCCAGGTGCAGGTGACCAAGAGTGAGAACAAGTCTTCGAAAAAATGCAGAGCCATGTCAAACCAGGATTCGAGGCTCCGAGACACTGTCAAGAAAGCCTGAGCAAAGGTTATTGAGAGGTTAGGTTGAGAAGTACAAGATAATAGGTGACATATATAGGATCTAGCTTAGATGGGAGGAATAATTGCATAGTTTTTCTGGGGAAGGTAGTGTGGACAGTAGGAGGCATTTGTAGTTAAAATTCCCTAGATTTCGAGAGGAGGTCGGGATTGGGATGCAGGAGCTTGCTGGTCAAAATTGCAGAGATCTGGGAGGCAGTCCAGAATGACATATCTATGTAGTTTTCAGGCTGAGTGCAGTGTCAAGTAGCAGGAAGATTTCCCATGAAAATTGTGTAGTTTTTAGGAGTAGTGGAAAGCAGGCCAGCAGGGGGACTACCTAAGAAAATTGCGTAATTTCATAGGACAGTGCAGTGGTAGGAAGTGGGTGAATCTCCCTCATGTCTACGCAATTTCTTTAGGAAGTGTAGGTAGGTAGGATGACAACTTATGCACAGTTTTGGGGATGAGTGTAGCCCTAGGGTCACTGCTTAAGTCAAATTATCTGGTTGACTAATAGGAGGCTTGATAGATAGGCTTGAGGGAAGTGTAGACTGAAATGACTTCTTGGGAAACTTATGCGCCTTTCTAGGTGGCAGTCAACCAAGTTAATTCTAGGATTGTGTAGTCAGAATGCTTGAAGTGTAGCCTCAAACTCTGTAGAGCTCTCGGAAACAATGCTTCCTCACTAAGGGCTCAGACTACGTAGTGCAACTCAATGGAGTTCTTGCTGATGGAGGGTGGTCAAGTCAATAGATCTTTGAAAAAATGGTCAATTGCATGAGCAGGTGAAATCGTCTATACATGACCTTTCTAACACACACTCAACATGACTCGTGACAGGAAACATCATACCTTTAAGACAACATTCCTAAATGTGTCTAACTACAAGACTGTGTAATGGTGAAAGCAACAAGTGTGACACTTCGGATAGACCTTCAGAAAACTATGATGACACTTGCGTGAAAATTCTTACAACATTGTATGTGAGTGTGATATATGTTTACATAGTGAACACAAGTCATACACACAAAGAAAAACCTTCGACATTGCGAGACAAAGGTCATAAACATGATATAGCAATCAACATGTTGAAGGTGATTGTTGGTCAAACAAGAGAAAATAAAGTAAAACATGTAGAGGAAATACATGAAATGACCTTTTTTTGTTTGCACACATGCATGTTTCTAAAGACAAGATGATATGACAACGACAAGCACTCCTACAAACTCAACTAAGATGTGTACTTGCTAAATGTTTTCTTTACTTACTATACTTACCCTCAAGATGATCATGCATTGGATGGAGTTTGCATACAGTCCTCATCTTTTTCCATCTCTCAGTCTCTTGGCCCTTCTTATCGATTTCTTGGGAGTGATCTTCGCATGTCACCCTTTTCTTGTAGTCACTTAGAGATAGATTAGCATTGTTTTAGCGAGCGGTGACTACTTCTGGGATGACGCCATGGGAGGCCCATCTTCTTAGTTTCTGCATGCAAGGGAGATAGGAAAACTTGGACAACACTGCATATTTTTTAGGCATAGGACATTGTTGTAGAATGGGGTCCTCCCACATAGCCTTGAAAGTTTGTAGTATTTTCTTTGAGGAGTGATGAGTGGATCCATCACCCCACTATCGAGGTTAGTGATGTGTGGTGTACGGATGTGTCTTGGAACTTTCGATGTTTGAAGATTAATTATACCACTCTCATGTCATGATACACAATACCTAAGGCATATGTTTAAGATAATAGCAAGCATGCCATCATACTGGATGGGACGCCTACACCAAATGGTGTGAGGTCTAGTTGGGACTTCATACTGGGGAGATACCCTGAATGTTGGTGGGTCCAACACTGTCAACAACATCTAACTCAACTTTTTGGACTTCTTCATCTAACACATCTACCTACTTCTATGCCTTATCCTCTCTCTCTACTACATGGTACTTTACAAGCCTTCTTCTTGGATCATACTTGAAAATATATGACCAAATTGTTTTACCTAGAGAATCCAAGTAAAATTCCTTCTCTCACTAGCTTGGAGGAACATAAGGCTCTATATATTAAGGCTAAAATGATTGATGCATAAGGGCAAAAAGAAATCCTTATAAAAACAAGGATGTTAAATTATTAAAATTGGTCTTGCTAAAATGTAGTCAAGATTGAGGTGAATGCATACACAATGGTGAAATTAATATCATGATGTTATTAATATATAGGATTACAAAACATCATATCCTTGAGATAAATTATGCATACCCCAAGGTGAAAAATTGACAACATGAAAGGGAAAACACCATGAAAATAAGGCATAATGAAAAAATAATGTGTTATGAATAAAATTGCATGCCTTGTATTGGTAATATGGTTTTCATCTTGTGAAAACTACACAAAACATAGGGTATTGTGGAAATGTGTGCCCCATGTTCAAAATACATGTTGAGTGCATGGGACCGCATCTTTACATAGTAAGCAGGAAAGAACACATTGTTTTAATGAAAAATGTCTCTTTGCACGATAAACTTGACTCCTTTGACATGTTTTGGAGCCCTATGTGTTAATTTTTCTTAGGAATACATAAAAAAAGTTCTAGTAATTCCATGCTATAAATTAAAATAAAATTCAAATTTGCTCAATAAATTCCATTAGAAAGATTTTAAGAATAAATAAAATAGAAATCAATAGAATCAAAATGATCTAATTTTCCACATGCATACACATAAGTGCTTCCCTTCAAACTTGTTATTCAGTAAATACATATCTTAGAATACAAGGGCTCACTTAGTAGTGAAATGTACCAATAAGAAAAATACAAGCTACACGAATTTATAATTTTTGATGGGGTACTCGTATGGGTTGTATGGCCTTCAAAATTCTATGAATCTACCCCATCTTGTAAATATACCCTCATAAGGTATTGCATGGCCTATTTTATGACCTATACAACTCATACATGAAATAGGTGTGCACTATAAGGCTGGTTGAACCCCCACGTGCACTTATTGTACAACATGCAAATGTGTGGGATCGTCCGACCCTTTTTCTTGGTTTCTTGCATGGATTTTTCTACTATATAAATCCATTTCATTTCAATTGTTGTTGAGTTACATCCTCTAACTAATAAAAATCCGCTTTATGTATTTCTATGAACCCTCCACACTTAGTTAAAGGAGGTTCTTTACTAAATTAGTAAGATTCTCACGAGCTTATTATGTCTTATGCTAATTATTTCTTGTCTCCCTCTTTCAACTAGCCTCACATTTATCAACTTAATTTTCTTATTCAATCCCTAACCATAATCTCCAAAGTGATTGAAGGTTGTTATTACTTAATTTTAGGTAAACAATTAAAAATGATTTGATTCCTTATTACAAATAACATTTACAATTCATTATATTGAAAGAATAACTTCAGCGTAAATCACATGAAGACAGACATTTGTCGACGCGTTTCGAACCAACTATTGTGGTTCATCATCAGGACAAGTTGAAGAAACAGATCCAGCTAAGCATGTTAAATAGTCTGAGCAGAGACTCCAACGGCTAAATTAGAATAACGACTAATTTTGACTATAGGACCGAGGTCAAATTAATTTAATACTATTATTATTTAATTATTATTATATGAATTATTATATTATGTGATTATTATTAATTTAATAAAATAATGTTAATGTGATTGATTATATTAGATAATGACAAATATTAATAAGTAAAAACCATAGGTAAAAAAATAAATAAGTGACAGTATTTAAAAAGTAAATTATTTATTTATAATACATTAGGTTAGTAATATAAAATAATTATCATTCTTTTATGGAAGTAATTTCAATTAGGTATTTATAATTATTAATTTAATACTATTATTATTTTATTAGTATTATATTATTATTATTATTTTAATATATTATATTAATTATGGAAATAAGTAAAAATAGGTAAAAATAAATAA
>APFE030516389.1:42346-68068 GCA_000404065.3 Pinus taeda | reverse complement strand
TATATAAACATAAATATATGCATATTAAAAAGTTAGGATCAAAATAAATGAAATAATTAAAATGGTTCGTTCAAAAGGTAATAAATATAAATTAGGATGTTAAATTAAGATAGAGAATAATAATAATACTAACAATGATAATAATATAAATCAGAGGTGAGACAAAAATAAAAATGAAAATAAAAATAAAATAGAAATAAATAACCAAATAAATAAATACTACTAAAAAAAAACAAGCGAAAGCACCACCCTCAGGAGGGGTCAAAAACACCGACTAAGAAGAGAGCGCTGGAATCCAGCACCTACTAATTTCCTAGCCATCACCTCTATTGAGATTGTTTGGCCTCTTTTCAATCTCAATAGCTTCCCTAAATTTACGATGATGGAACTGAGCAACTTTGGCCACAACCTTGGCCTCCTCAATACACACCTGATGCTTGGTCTTTTTTACATGTTCTGCTAAAGCCAATGACTTGGATCTCCCATGTCTTAGGTCAGCAGCATGTTCGCAGATCCTTTGGTGGATGGAGTGCCCTGTTTCCCCAATATAGGGGGTCCCACATGAACAAGGGATCAAGTAGACACCCTTCATGTCTACTTTAATTAAAGTGAATTCTATGGATAAAGGTCCTTAGATGACTTCCACGTGTGTAAACATGTATACCTACCCAAAACTACCCAATTGATGCTACTATCATCAACAATACATATTTGGGAGTATGATACTTCTCTACGAGCCACCTAGAAATGCCTTCTATCTTGTTTTGGAATTTTTAAACAGATTTTATGAAGCTTATAAAACTTTTGAAAAAAATTATATTAAAGTCAATATTTAAAGAAAGAAAATTATTTGTTTTATCTTTTTAAATGTAAGTTTTTTTTTCTAATTGGTTGATGGTTATTTTTATGTGGTTTTTAATTGAATTATCATTTATAAAAAATATATATTAAAAAAAAAGTCTAATTTTTTTTATATTAGCAAGTGTCATAAATAATGATTCTTGTTATTAATATATTTAATTTATAATTTAATAAATATGCCAATAACATGTAAATTTAATCTCAAAATTAGCCCCCAATCACTTTAACTAATTATTGATTCAAAAGTCTATTACATTTAGAACATTTCCACATATTTAAATGTTAACTATCTTGAACTCTTTTATAAATTGTCATCTTGACCCTTATTTTTCATTGTTTCTTGTGCAATTGGAAATTTATCCACGATAAAATTATCATAATCTTAAAATTAAAATTATTATATACCTTGAATAATCTCAAAAACTTGATTCTCAATTCTAACTTCTATGAATTTTTTATTTTGAAATCATAATTATACAAATACATATTTATCATCTTTAACTTTCAATTATTTTTTATGTGTTTTTCTTATATATCAAAGTAATACATATTTATCATCTTATAACTTTTAATCATTTTTATGTTTGTTCTCTTATATATAAAATTTGTTTGGTGTCAAACACTTATTCATTTTAAGAGAGGCACTGTATCAAAAAGTGAAGAAAGGGAAGTTGTGAAATAAGCTAAAAGTATTATTAAATTTTAATTTAGTATTTTTATGTCATTACGTTTTGTCCTATATTTTATTTTTTTTTTATTTAAAAATAAATTTCTAACAACAATTATGGCCATTTCCTCAGCTCTGTAAAAACAATATTTTGATATCCAATTATATTGGAACTATATTTTATAAAAATAAACAAATCCCACAATAATTATAATATTATATATTTTACATATTCATATGTAACACATTTCACAGCTAAACATAACAATTTTTTTTTATTAATACCCTCGACCAAGTTATCGAGGTATGCTGACAATGGTGTTAAATTACTTAGTAGAATCATACCTGCGAAAGTTAAAGCCCTTCCTCACTGGCATACTCGTGGAGGTTTTTCACCATGTCGATTGAGGGAACCTCGAGGCCTTCCCACTAACGCCACTTGTATACGATTAATTTTGAAGGGATGGGTTAGGCAGGGCTTAACTCTAGCATGTATCTTGATCTACACCGTTGATGGTGTGATATCCACCACCATCGTAAGTCAGCGTTCAATTGATGGATTAGTGCATCAGATAAGCAAGGTTTGGGTCATTTGGTAATGTTTCAATTCACATGTTCAACTTTGCAATAAAGGGTGCGACAGAAGGTGAACAGGTTGTGACATGGTCCATTTCTTCATTGCGCCTTTGTCCTCAAACCTACAGGTATGCTTCAAATGACGAACGCTTTAATCCATCCTAATTGTTTAATCCGAGAGCTTTATATTTTGAGATTATATGTTATTAATCATTGTGCATCTGTGTAAAAGGCTTCATAAGTGGTTGCTGAGATTCATTGCTTCCCTTCTGTAAAGGTGACACTACTAAGGAACAGACTGAGAGCTCTGGTGGAGTGTTCTGATTTCAAGTGGAAACTTGAGGTAAGCCATAGTTTTTATAGAGATTAATGCTTAAGTTTACTCTCCAACCTTCATTAAGGGAAATTGTGCTCATACAGGTTTTATTCGTAGCTCCAGGATTGGCAAACCTCAACTCAGGTAATTTATTTCATTTGTTGCAAGGATTTGTACTATTAGCCAAGATTTCATTCGATTCAGGTTCTCATTCTATACGTCCTCTGTTTGTGGGTACATCTATCAATAGTTTGAAACTCTGCATCTGGCATGGGGTTTCTAAAGACAGGTTGCACTCTTACTTAAACTTGATGTCTTTGTTTCCAAGTGGGTTTCTACTGAGGTCTTTCATGTCGTCTTTTTGTGTTCTGGAGATAGGTTTTCATTGTTGGAAGGATTATGTGATTTTTTTATTACTTTGCACTATTAAACCTTGCAGTCGAATGCTACTGCTATTAATATATGTAATTTATTATTTTTGAGGATGATGGCCTTTAGGAAAAATTCCACCAGAGGCACGATTCTATTGATTTCTTTTTCCATGAAGGGTTTTTGCGTGAAGCTACCTATACACTTCTTGGTATAAGGGGTTTTAATTAAATTATATATTTATATTTTATATAATAATATATATATATATATAGGCATGATAATTCTGCTTCATATATTTGTTGGAATCTCAATTCAATAATTTGGCGGTGTAAGCCGTAGACTGGATTCATCGTTTATGATTTGAATGGGTTGATTCTATTAGCATTAACTTATGGTTATCAATGTTTGATACTTATCTCTAAATATAGATCATATATGCCCTACTCTGTTATGGTACGAGTTAGAAAACTCATAGTGTTAGGGTTTAACGTGTCCTAGGTACTTGGCTCACAGTGAGTTCTCTCTAGAACTCAACAGAGAGCCTACAAACTCTAGCACGTCAACTGTTTTCCATCTAATACAATTGAATGGTTCTATCATTCTATATATATCTTTTTTGTTAGAATGAGATAGAAAGATACCGATGCAATTCTCGAAACTGATACTTTATATATATTTATGTATGATTTCCCAAAGAAATGTTTAAATTCCAATTAGGAAATTAAATACAGAAAGGGAACGAAAAGGATATTGATTATTCTGATATAAATCAATCATTACTAATGCTTACAATAAATATTGTAACTAATTATTTTTATGCAAGTAAATACAGTCACTATTTCTTTTATGCTCTGATTGCATGTAGAATTCTAATAGCATTGAGATTTATCTATTGACAATATTTCCTAATCTTATTAGTGATAGAATCTCATTAATAATATTACCTAGCTTGTTAACTTGCTTTTTATGTAAAAGTATACCATATATATCTTTCCTATTAACGATTATCGAACATAGTAACACTACTTATCCATTTTTCTTTGTTGATTATGATTCATGCACGTAATTCCCTTGTTTGGAATGTCTCTCCACCCAACCTCGGATCTGGAACTTACATCCAGAACCCCCCTTCGAGCTCTTCCAACTCCTGATAGTGATAGACAGTGTGGTACCTTGGGCATCAGGACTATGTCCTGCCTCAAGTCTCGTACCCCACAGATGTTATCACAGTTTCATTCCCACTGGCTAAATTGCCCAACTCTAGGAAGAATAATCACAATATAGTTATTTTCCTCTTTTTTTCCAACTCCTTCAGGGTTGTGTCATTTTTCTTTTTGAAGGACAAAACTATTTTCAACTATTTTCAGAGGTTAATTTAACTGATTCTCCAGTTCTTTTACAATATGATCAAAATCTTATAATTAATGATTAATAGCATATGTTTTGGCTTTTTAGGATAATTCTTTTAACAATCCATACTAAACTAAATAAAATTAATAGTGGTAAATAAAACTTGGTAAGGGAACATATTGGTGCATCATTGGGTGTTACAGATCCCTCCCCTTGAGAGGAACACCGTCCTCAATGTTCTTTTCTTTAAGTAAATAGTGTGGGAAAGGCTCTATGCATAACTTTCTCTTCTTCCCAGGTAGCCTCATATGGGCCAATGTGCTTTCACTGCACTTTATCTTGGGTGATGGCTCACTTTTGTAAGCTCATTTCTCTCCGATAAAGGATACAAAGAGGCTCTACTAGAAATTTGCCCTCAGGTTCTACCCACACATTCATAATCTGTTGTCATAAAATTCCTACAAAATAACAATTCATAGTTTATTGACTTCATTATTTCATTACATCTATACTTTCCCAGTTAATAATATACTAAGGGTTGTACACATATTTTTTTAATAAAGATACATGAAAGGTATTCTTGACTAGGATGTCGCTCAGAAGCACTAGCTTGTATGCTATGAGCCCAATCTCCTCCAAGATCTGAAACGTTCCACAGTATCGGGGTGCCAACTTAGCACAACCTTTCCATTGTAAGGTGATTTTCTAGGGTTTAACATTCAAGTATACATGATGCGCCAATTGGAATTATTTATGAGTCCTTTTCTTATATGCATAAACCTTTTTCCTATCCTGAGCAACTTTTAAGTTCTCGTGAACCTTCTTAATGGTGGCCTCCATTTCAGCTAACATATCAAGACCAAATGCTAACTTATTAATCGGACTATTCCAATCTATTGGTACCTGACACTTTCTTCCATATAGTACCTTGAAAGGGCTCATACCCAATGATTCATGATGTCCATTATTGTAAGCGAATTCTACCAACTGGAGGTAGTCCTCCCACTTATGTGATTGTTGCATTACAAACATTCTCAACATGTCTTCCAAGACTTCATTCACTCGATCCATCTGACCATACATTTGTGGATGGTAGGTAGTACCAAATTTAATCTGAGTACCCAACCCAACAAATAGGGTTTTCTGAAAAGTGGATGTAAATTTTACACCCCTATTCGAGATTATCACTCGTGGTATTCCATGTAGTTGAAAGATTTCCCACATAAATACATCTGCGATCTCCACCGTTTTATAGGTGGATTTTACTGTATGAAATGAGTAGTCTTGCCAAGCTTGTATACCACAACCATGATTGAGACATGTTGCTTCTTAATATTAGGTAACCCAATGATAAAGTCTATGGTGATCGTCTCCTATTTCCATTCAGGAATGGGTAATGGTTGCAACAGACTGGCAGGATGTTGATGTTCTGCCTTCACCAATTGCAACTCTAAGCATTTGGATAGATATTTAACCACATCTTTTCTTAAACCTGGCTAGAAATAACTTTTCCTGATGGGAGAAAATAGTTTCTGGTATCCTAGGTGAGCGGCATAAGGCTTTCTATGAAACTCATTCAATAACAATTTCTTGACGGAATTTTGGTTATGAATATAAATTCTATTTTTGAATTTTCACATTTTGTGGAGAGTAATACCATAATCAGATGGTTCCGCTTTTTCCTGAGATTCTTAAGCTTTTTCCCCAAGGAATGAATACTTCGGTTCTTTGAGGGATTCTTATCGGATGACCTCTAGTAGGTTATATTGTGCTTGCCTATATTTTACTTCATAAATGCAATGTACTTTTCTGCTTAATGTGTCTACTACCCAATTTTCTTTCCCCTTGAGGTGTTTCATGTAAAATTTGAACTCACTCAAGAATGTGTTCCATTTCGCCTACCGAAGCATTTAAACTAGACTGGTTAAAGAATTTTGTAAGACTTTTATGATCAATTAATAACAAAAAATTATTTCCCAGGAGGTAGTGTTGCCACATTTTTAATGTGTGCACTACAATGGTCAACTCCAGATCATAAGCAGAGTATCATTGCTCATAATCTTTTAGCTCGCATGACTCATAGGTTATGACCTTACTTATTGTATTAGTACACCATCAATGCCCTCTTTACTCGAATCTGTGCATACCACAAAGGATTTTTCCAAATCTGCTACTTTTAGCACCGGTGCAGTAGCAAGTAATTTCTTTCAATATTCAAAGCATTACAGACATTATGCTATCCAGTGGAAGGCACACCCCTTTTTCTATAGCCCAATCATAGGGAAAGCTATTTTTGTAAAACCTTTAATGAATTGATAGAAATATCCTGCTAGGTCCAAAAAGGATCTAATGTCTACAACACTTTTTAGAGTGGTCCATTCCATAATAGTTTTGATCATTTCTGGATCCACCGCCATTCTCTCTGCTAATATAACATGACCTAGGTACTAAATTTGACTTTTTTAAAAATCATACTTACTATACTTTCCATACAACTAATTGTCTCACAAAATCGGCAATATTCTTCTCAAGTGTTTCTCATGCTCATCCTAATTTTTGGAATAGATTAGTATATCATCAATAAAAATCAGTAAAAGATAATCTAGACATGGATTAAAAATGTCGTCCATCAGGCTCATTAAAGAAACTGGAGCATTGGTAAGGTTGAAAGGTAGTACCGCGAACTCATAATAGTTGTAACGAGTTTTCAATGTTGTTTTGCAGATGTCTTCATCATTTATTCTAATCTAGTGGTAACCGGAACTTAAGTCAATTTTTGAGAATACGCTGGCCCCCTCCACTTGATCAAATAAATCGTTAATTCGTTGTAAAGGGTACCAATTTTTTATGGTTAGCTTATTTAGCTTGCAATAATCAATTCATAGTCTTAAGGTTCCATCCTTATTTCGTACAAATTGTAGTATATCTAGGGGAGATAGTATGGGGTACAAAGGGAGATATGCAAGGGAATAATGTAATAATTGGATGGGCCATAGTAATAAACAAAGTGGTTAACATGTATCATGTAAGGGAGCACAAGTAGTTACCAATAATGTAATAAGCTCATGGTATTAGATAGATGGTATTGAGGGAACCATGGTAATGACCCATGGTATTGTATGTATGAGGCCTATATAGAGGCTAGAGACTCCCCATTGAGAGATGTCAAGGAATATTATATGAATAGGCATATAGCTTATGGAGTGTTCTCCTTCCTTAAGGAGTGAATGTATGGTGTTTCCCTACCTTAATTGTTTGATTAATAAAGTGAAACATTTCTATGTTGAAATAATGTTATTTCTTGGGTATATTGGTATTTTCATATATTTTTAGATCAGATCTATAACAAGTGGTATCATCATTGTGTCTATAAATCCTAGTTGCAAGCATAATCTTATCATTGTTAATGTGGAAAAATAATTGCAAGTTCCAACAAAACACATTGAAAACACATGATTTGATAATGAGGATGTTCAAGTTTATAAAGAGTTGATTCTTTCTATGGATAAGTATGTGTTGCATTTTGATTTTTATAATTCCTATATGAATAACATGGAGGTATTTTTGGGATATCCTTGGATGGAATTTGTGGGTACTGTCAATATTAATGTGCAGACGAAATTCATGAAACTTTGGTAGAAAAAGAAGAAAATTACATTGCATGATATTTATATTAGGACCCAAACAGAGACTATGGAGATAGAAGCACAAAGATCTAATGACACTAACACATTATATGATGAGCGTTTAATGGTCAACAACCAAACACAAACATCAAACCAGGTACCAAAGAAACAAGGAGAATCCAAGGAGGCTGAAGCAAAAAATGTTTCAGGTACTGATACATCATATGAGGACTTAGTGGTTGAAGTAATATTGGAAGATAAGAAACAATAGCATGCACCATAACATGTACCAAATGGCAATCAACCTCCATTAGGTAGGGAATTAAAGAAAGATACACCATTGGTTAACAGTTCAACATATCACCACCCACACCACCCCGCAAGAAAACAACCAACAAGATGGAAATGAATTAGCCAAAAGGACAACAACCCCCGCATGATAGATAGAAAGGGGCAACGATCCACCTACTACACATCAACATGGAGGAGCCACCAGGGTCAACTTCCATCTTAAGCAAGTGAGGCAATAGCTAGATCGAGAGTTCACCCCTCTTTGGGATGGCTAGATGCATGTGCATGGTACCAGTGGACTACTCTTTTGAGTAGATCTTATTATTTGTGTTCTTCTTATGTTTTGCGGATGAAACATGTTTAAGGGGGGTGGAATGTAGCACACCTAGTGGGGATAATATGGAGTATAGAGGGAGGTACCCAAGGGAATAATGTAATAATGGGATGGGCCATAGTAATAAATAAGGTGGTTAACCCGTATCATGTTAGGGACCACAAGTAGTTAGCAATAATGTAATAATCCCATGGTATTAGATAGATGGTATTGAGGGAACTATGGTATTGACCCATGTTATTGTATATATGAGGCCTATATAGAGGCTAGAGACTCCCCATTGAGAGATATCAAGGAATATTGTATGAACAAGCATATGGCTTGTGGTGTGTTCTCCTTCCTTAAGGAGTGAATGTATGGTGTTGCCCTACCTTAAGGGTTTGATATTAATAAACTGAAGCATTTCTATATTCAGATCTTGTTATTTCTTGTGTTTATTTCTATTATCATATATTTCTGGGTCAGATCTAATATTTATGGGTTAGATCTATAACACAAATAGAACAGGGGGTATTATATGGAATTTGCATCTACAGATAAACACATTTTCCGTAGGTGGATAGTTACATCTAGAACAACCAGAGGAAAGTAGTTTAATGTTTTCCTATTGTAGATAGATGAGATGAAGGAACTTACTTGTAGTCTTTTGCTTCATTAGTCCCCTTTGAATTGCTCCCATCGCTCCCACTTGAACTAAACCCTCTCAATTGGAACCTGTATCAAGAGAAATGGAAACAACAAGTTATCAAAGAATACATGGTCTACGTACTATAATCCATTGGAATCAAATACATTGAAACCTATAATCATCATAGATATGAAAAATAATATGAGAAAAGGAATAAACTCTTTATTAATGTAGAAGGAAGAGTATCACCCAATACAGTTCGATCTTGTGTCACTCCTCAAGCTTTAGTTCAACCCTCACCACATCAAAAGCACACCAATCCAGTAGCATAACATTTCTTGACATGAACTCAACTCTCAAACCAACAAATTTTCCTTACAAACTTCAGATTCTAACGCCTTTATCACTATGATGAGTGCTCAATTTATAGGAAATGGAGGTAGTTTTGTCATAAATGAGGGTATTGAATGGCCTTCCAAACATGGAGTTAGTTTCGATGGAGCAAGGGATGAGAGGATAAGAGGTTAATGGATCCTTAGCCTATCCAATTTAGAGCTCATAAGAGGAGATAAGAGATGGGATCCTTCTAGAATCATCTAAAGTCAATGAATAATCCTAACACCCTATGCAAATTTCCCTCAATCTTTCCCAACGCAGGTTAAAGAGGGCCTAAGTGCACTGCAATGTAGGCCAAAATGGGCCTGCCTACTCTGTAGTACATTTACCCCTGACCAAGGCTACTTGCTGTCCCAAGGAGGCATTTCAGCAAGGCTTCGGGCCATGAAATGTTCATAGAAGGTAGCATTCAATGTGATGACTTGTCTAGGGCATGTAACAACTAAATTAGTGTTTGATGAGCCCTAATTGTACTAATCTGAATGTCAGGAGTGATGTGCCGAAATATACCTGTAACAGTTTCCCCTAAAGCATGAAGTCGAAAATGATAATGTCAAGTGATATGATTTACGATGTGACGAAGAGGATCTAAAGCGGACAATGACCTGCATCGATTACAATACATAATAAAAGATATTTTGAATTTTTTCATGAGTTGCTAACAAACGGCATAACCATACCCATCATATAAACTTTTCACTACATGTACATAGATATTTGTCTACAGATATAAACTCATGATAGGATGACCATCCCTGTAAAGCCATTGTACAGATGATTTAGTACTCTACTGAAATCATAGCTTGGATGGATGAAACTAGATCTGGGGTCTTCTACCTTGTCTAATCATTCACTCAAGTATGATTCTAACCATGTGAGTATGTGCTCTGAAGTCGAACATGGGAAGACACTGTCTGATTACCAGCCGATGATGAAAGTCATTAACAAATGTGAGAGAGATCATTGATAATGATAATGATTCTCAAGGTACTACAGTACATTCTACATGGTGTGAATAAATGTTTTGATGCTAAACACCATACAAATTATTTCAGTCCAAGGCTAGTGATTTCAACCTATCGCCGGAAGTGAGTAATTTTCCATTGATGTATGCAAGCCTGAAGATACGGGAAGGATGTTTCTAAGTCAAATCCTTGGATAATGTGTTGATGTCAATAAGAAGTGACTTGTTGCAGGAGGGCCTTGATGTATCCCACATCAATGACATGAAATGGCTATAATGATTTTGGATATGGAATTTGATTGAAGACACAAGGTTCAAGAATGTTGGTCATGAAAATGAAGGTTTATGAGTATTGGAAAGGATGAATTTTATTGAGTGACTTCTCTTGAACATGTCCGGGACACTGAATGAATTGACAACATTGACCCAAAACCAGAGTCACGGATGATGTGATACACCATAGGAATGATAACCATCAAGCAGATAACCCAACCCAAATAGTCATAGAGATGAAGTGAAAGTGTCATGTTTAAGAGCGACTTCCTACCACAAAATGATTCACCCATTTTCCCATTTTCCTCAGTCATTGTTGACCATTACCTATTTATTTTTTAACAAGATTGAGGAGGATGACATATGATTTTAGTATAATTCCACCCTTCAGGTGAATCCATCACTATGTGATGTTTTAACAAGTCGAGCGAAGGTAAAAATCGATCCTTTTCATGTTTATAGAGTTTGAAAAGGGACAAAAGGTAAACTCCACAAGTTCTTTTTCATAAATTTGTCTCTTAAGTCTAAAAAAGTGTAAAATAATAGAAGAGAGAACCTATTGACCATGTTTGATCAATGTATTCCTTTTTCGTAAGTAATCTATCTCAGTCCCGAAAAGGGTTAAACTTATACTAAATAGATGTCATTTCCAATCCGTTAACAAGATGAACAGGAGAAGCGCTATGAAATCTTTTCATATTTTGAGTCTAAAAAGAGCTTAAAAAGGACTCCAGGGAGGTTCTTTTTCGATGTTTAACAGAGCTAAAAAAGGAGATCAAAGTATGCTCTGTGGTCAAAAGTACAATTCATGATCGTGCACATCAAATTCATTTTATCAGCTATAAATTTGTTCAAAGAAACACCAAACGGATTAAACATACATGTTTCATTGGTTAAAAATAGGTAAAAACTATAGCTTATTCACTAAATGAACATGAAATAAACATAAAACAATAATCTACCAAGTCAATTTCACCATTTGATATTTACCATTCAATTTTATTCTCTAAACCATTTTTTACCTCGAACTTCAACATCTAATTGCGAGAGATTCTATGGATCATTTTACACGCCATCAGGACCATGTAGGAGATCTAACTTTTCTCTTCTATTTAAGTCCATTATTTTGTAGTTTTAGGCAAGTTTTTTAGGGTTTTGGGGTCCCTAGGGAACATATATCTCGCCCTGGGATCAGCGCAACCTAACACATTGAAAATTGCATTGTAGTGCACCCAAGGAGAAGGGTAACTACTCTACAACACACTGTCTAAAGGCCTGGGCTACGTTAGGCATGGTTGAAAATTTTGTTTCTCCTATTTTACCCAAAAACTCTTCAATTTTTTGCATGAAATGTATGCTAACTAAGCTTATGGTTTGATTTAAGGCTTTGATCGGATCAAAATGACTATTACTTGATGTGAAAGAGAGCATGAAGAGTAGGACATGGTTGCCCTAAATGATTCGGATACTATTGAGGCCCTCAAAGACTATTGGTTACTCAAATACTTCAGGTTGTCTGAGATGAGGCAAAAACTAGAACTATTGCAGTTCTTAGTTCATTCATGGGATCCAGCAGATCAAGCTTTTCACATAGGGGGCAAATTTATCCCTACATTGATTGATGATGTTTACTTTCTTACAGGATTGTCAAGATGTGGTGACCCCATATCTCTTTCAGGTTCTGCCCATAGGGGTGAATCGGTGAGTGACTACATTCGACATTTCTTTCAGCCAGGTACATATCCTAGCAAGGATGGGAAGATCAAAATTAGGCATGTTCATGATTTTCCTTTGCGAACAATCCTTTTCACTATCTAAAGTTTGTAGCTAGTGTGACAGTTCATCTAGCGAACATATCATATATGGAGTTTGCACTTGAGTGCCTTGAGTCAACTACATTCAACTGGTGTGAGGAAGTTCTCTCTTTAATGAAAGAGAAGCTTACCAAGGTAAAGAGTGGTAAGCTGAAGAATTTTAGCTATGGTTCGGTCTTGATCGCATTTACCTTCAAAAGAATCCCATTGATGCAACCTAAACATGTATCACTAAGTTTGACTGGTCCTAGAGATCCATAGATGCAGAGATGGGTTGAGTTGATGGCTTGACATGCTAGTCAATCATCAATCTCATTTTCTCCTGCATGCTTTAGTTGGCTCAGTCGACAACACAATTTCATCGAGTTGCATCCATATGCGGGGATGGAATTTCATGGAGCTCCATATTTGAGTTTCCCAGTGGGTGCTCAATGGGGTGCTATAGGTAAATTATTTTGACCAAGTGTTTTTAACTTTTTAAGTTTCTACATGTTTTTGTGTTTTTGATGTTGTCAAGACTAAATTAAAAATTTTCTCATGCATACAAATGTTGCCATTGTTTGACTAATGGGTCATCAACAGGAGGTGGGTGAACGAACGTGTAGAAATGTTGGAAGAGTAGTTCTTCAGGATTTGGATTTGATCGAGACACTAGAAGAGTTACATGATCATATAGAGGGTTAACCCTCGATATTCTAAATGTCTGAATTGAGGAGTTACCGATGAGGCTACAACGCCATACTATTGGTGTACCCAGCCATTGGATGAGGCTATTGCACATGATAGCTCAAGCTGTGATCTGTTATAATGAGAATCATTAGGTCTACTTAGGATGTTGTTTTATATGAATTTTGAGTTTTGAGGTTAGATGACCAACAACTCTTGGACACAAATTTTGTAAAAACATTTAAATAACTATCTATCTTACTTTCAGTGTTTTTATATGGTTATGTGTTATCCTATTCAACTATTGATGTGAATTGAAAATTTACTTTTATATGTGTTGTAAATGTTTGTTTAACACATAAATTGCTAATGAATGATTCAATGTGTTAAAGTTCCTGGAAATGTGTTGATATTACATCTAATCAAAATGTCTTTCCAAGAGACAAACTCTAAGGAACATACGATAAATGGTTGGATTTAAGAGGGTATAAACATTTGTAAGTTGCAATATGAAAAGCTTTGAGTCCAGCCTAATGATGAATCAGTGAATGCTAAGAGAAATGGCATTAGAGAGGAGCTTAATAAATGTGCTATACTCAGTGATATTGTTCATAGAACGATTGATAAAAATCCCTTGAAAACTCACTAACTCGCCGCTTGGAGTGAATATGGCCCATGCTATAGAAGATAGATTTTGTGTACTATGACTAGCACCATTGGCATAACCAATAAATGGTTCCAATGATTCTGACATTTGCAACAAATGCAAAGTGGATTACTTAACCACATAAAAATTATAAAAGTCATAGTGTAACACACAAACATGCAATCAAAGAATATATACAGTGTTTATTACTACGCAAAATCAGGTATAATAACGTTTCAAACATAACTCGTTTTGGCTACGACAATGGAATTCCATCATAATCAACTAACTCATCGACACCTTTTTCCAAGACACGCTTGATAATATAGGGGTCCATCCATAACAGTTCAAATTTCCTTGCTCCTAGTTTATCAGCTTCCTGATCATAAAGCAAGACCAAGTCTCCTTCAGAGAAAATGTGAAGCTTGACATTTCGGTCATATTGCTCCTATATTCGTTTCTTATGTGGTTTGTTAGCTTATGCTGCTTCATGACATGTTTCATATAGATGGATGTGTTCTAAGAAACATGCTTCTTCTCTAGAAGTGTCAGGTAACAAGTCAATTGTGAGTTTTAATGAGGAAATTTCACATTGTATGGGCAAGATTGCCTCCAGACCATACACCAATTGAAAAGGTGTGAATCTAGCTTCATTTATCACCAAGGTTCAGTAAGCCCACAAAGCTGAGTATAGGATTAAATCCCATTTTCATTTATGAACTACTATCATTCATTGGAGAATTTGATTAATGATTTTTTTGATAGCTTCAACTTGTCCATTATCTTGCGGATAATAAGGAGTAGAACTATCATTTGAAAGTTCTAACTTGGTAGTCAATTCAATCATATGGTTACGAAAATGTGAACCATGATCTGTAACTATAGCTTGTGGTACACTAAACTGTGCAACCACATGATTGATGAAAAAATGAGCAGCCATCTCACCACTAATGTTTAATGTAGCCATGGCCTCAACCCATTTCATAAAATAGTCCACAACGATAATAATATACCCATGCCCCTTGGTCAAGGTAGGGTTACATGTCATAAAATCAATGCCCCATTTTGCAAATGGTCCAACAACGAAGATAGGATGTAGTGGTGTAGGTGGTAATCGAGTATTTTGGTCAAAACATCTAGCATGCATCACAGCTTCTAACAATAATAATGAAATCATTGAATATGGTTGGCCAGAAGTAACCAACACAGAGAATCTTCTATGTGGTAGCATAACCAGATAAATGTGCACGACAAGCACCAGAATGAAAATTCAAAACTTTCTCAACTTCCTCATGAGTGAGGTACCTCTGTAAAATCGTATCGATACCACAATGGTAAAGGGTGTTGCCAATGATCAGATAATTTTTGGGTTGGTATCGTATATGTCATTGTTACGAGTGAGACGTATCGGGCTAGCAAGTTTGGGTTTGGAGATAGATCAATATATCTCCATACCATGGGTCAGATGGTGAGATCAAAAATAGAGACTCATCTAGAATTGATGGTTCCTTTGTTGAATTGATATCAATAGAGGGAAGGTTGCAAAGAAGATTGGAAAAGACTAGAGATTTCTTTGACTTGGATTTCATGAATTGCAAATCAAATTCCTACAAAATGACGATCCATTTTGAATATTTCCCCCACAGAAATTGACATGACAAGATGAATGTCATAGGGTTGCAATCCAAAATGAGAGTGGTCTTTTGAAGAAGGATATAATGGCGAAATCTTTGTACAACTTGAGCATTAGCCAAACCTAACTTTTCGACATAGAAGTACATAACTTATGTATTACTGAGATTATGGCTCAAATAATAGATTTGATGTTTAGTCCCATCTTCTTCTTAGACTAAAACCATATAAATAGTTGTATCTAGAGTGGTGATATACATGAAATAGTCGTTTTAGTAATTAGGGGCATACATTAATGATTCTTAAATCGGGGTATCTTTGAGAGCATCAAAGGAAGCTTGCGCAACCTCATCCCAATGGAAGGCAATACCATTTTTCAAAAGACGAGTAAATCCTTTAGCCATTTTAGCATAGTTGGGAATGAACCTCCTTAGAAGGTTAGTCTTCCCTTGGAGTGTCTGTAACTACAGTAAATTGGAAGGTGGAAGCAAATCAAGAATTGCCTTAATCTTCAAAGGGTTGAGTTAAATTCCTTCTTTAGACACTAAGAAACCAATAAAATGATGAGAACCAACATAAAACACACATATATGTGGATTGAGTCAAATTTTGTAGTGTTCGCACTGTAAAAAGATAACTCTGAAATGTTGCAGGTGATCAACCCATAGGGTTGAACAATGTGTTTGATGTCATGGAAGGCATAATTCATTTCCCTCTAAAAATCTTCCCCAACATTCTTCAAACCAAGAGGGAGTTTCCTATATACAAATGTGCCTAAGAGACAAATAAAAGTAGTTTTATATTGGTCTTCTGGGTGGATATTGATCTAATTATAGCCAGAAAAGCCATCCATAATTGAGAATATTTCACATCCATCATAGTCATCAATTATTTGGTCACTAAAGGGAGTGAGATAGTTACCTTTTGGACAAGTGTTATTAACATCCCTATAATCAACACACACTCGTATTGTTCCTTGTTTCTTCATGACAAGAACAACATTGGAAACCCAATCAGTAAGAGGAATAGGGTAAATGAAACCAGCATGCAAAAGCTTTTCAATTTTTGCTTCTATGGCAACAGCCTTCTTTGGATGAAAAGGATGGAGGCACTATTGTACCGATTTGACATCACGATACATTTTATTCTCATGTTCAACTATACTAGAACCAATACCTAGCATTTCCTCATATGACCATGCAAACATATCATGGAATTCATGGAAAAGAGCACAGTAAGTTTCAATTTTTGATGGAGAACAGGATTTGCCGACATGGATGTTTTCTACAATTCCAGGTTCAGTCAAAATATTGATAGAAATGGTTTCTTCAATATTTGATAAGTTTCATTCTGAATCCACTGTGTCTATAAATACAAAATTCGAAAGGAAATCAACAATTGAAAGGTGATTTAGTTCATTTGAAACATCTTCTATGTGATCTCGAAGATGGGAATGATGATGATAATCTACCCATGGTTCATCTTCTATCATCAACGATTGGATGGTTCCTTTGTCAGTAGAAAATGTACATGAAAAAGGATCAGAGGAGGTACCATATTATAACGAACGATCAACCCATAAAATTGGTGATGATGGATTCGGGTTTGCCACACAAGCCAAAAAGATTGATCTCTATGCAAGATAAATAGGATTTAAAGGCATGGTTTCACTACGCATATCATCTTCAAAATTATTGGAAATCTTCCATGAATCAGGTGAAGTGGAAGATATCATGTTGCAAGTCTCAAATTTTGCAACTTTCGTCATTTTTTATGGTGACGGTAGCAAAAGGGTACCCATTAGGGAACGATATTTGAAGAGACCTACTCCAACATTCTGAAGAGATATCGGGGGTCCTTGAACTAATGGAATGCTTCTAGTATCCTGTGAATTAGAGGCGAAGAAGCCGAGTTGATCAATTGTTGTGATTCTACCATTATGAGGGAAAGTGATCATACAAAAGTATGTCGAAACCATAGTAGCGATAGCATAAACCCATGGTCTTCCTAGCAAAATGTTGTAGTCAAGGGGTCCGTCAACAACCTCAACTTCAATGGTTACAGTTTTTCCCCCTAGTTCTATATGCAAGTTACTTAAAATTCCACAAGGCATATAAGTCTGACCGTCAAAATATTTTAATGTTGTAGGTAATCGTGACAAAGGCAAAGAGCCAAGTGTTTTCCAATAACTCATTGACATGATACAAGTAGATGCACCCTTGTCAACAATGGTTCACTAAACAAGTTTATTCAAAGCATTTACTTGGATCAGAAAAGCTAATTGAGCTAGTAATTGTGGTGTATAACCCACATGGTTAAAAACCACAAGATTGGAATCCATTGGATCAATTCCACCAATCGCTGACAATAAAAACTACTTTTGGGAGGGACAATTTTGAAGCAACTTAGGAATCGACATAGCAGAAGGTGACTGAGCCAAATCTTCTACTATGTTATAATTTTGTGTTTCTCGAGCTCGAGGGTTGAATGTAGATTTATGTGCAACTCCTTTAGGTGGTTTTATTGTTAACTCATGTGCAATAGGTGGTGGAATAGGGTTAGACAAAGTCGAAGTCAAAGTATTTGGTTGATATAAAGCCTGGTTATTTGACAACAATGATCGATTGCCCTAATCTTTAATTTTTGTAGTCACCAAAACATCAATACTAGGCTTATAAGTCGATAGCATAAGCACGTGTGAAGTGGAAGCATAATCTGTAGCAACCAAATGAGTCTCTCGATTCAGAAAAGGGTCTGTCAACATAACAAATGCACTAGAAGTCTTAAGAAGTTTTGAGACTTCAGAGTGGTGAAGAAAGTTTCACGTAAAATTCTCCTCATTATAGATTAAACATGGATAACGAGGTTTCCTATCTAGAGAAGAGGAATCAGATGATTTCTCTTGGGGGGGATTGTGTTTCCTTTTAGCTTTCCCCTTGTTCTTGCTTGCAGGTTTCTTTCATTCTTGCGTTTGTCAAATGACACGACATTTATTTCGGAAGTAGGAGTATTATCGCATGCACTAGAAGTTTGATTGGAAATAGAAAGTGTTTGAACATATGGTCTACCTGCTGTTTGTCTTCTTGAAGAACCAATCACATCATCATTGGCCTGATATTCCTTACTAGATGGAGGTGTTGGAACAGTAAAATCTGGTCTGGGTGCATTTGGAATTTTGTCATAGAGCGTGCCACACTCAGTGTAAATGAATTCTAAGTATTGGGCACGAGAAATTACATTCTCTTAAGTAACAACTCCTCCTAGAGTCACATCCTCAGTGATAAATGGTAACAAGGATTTTATAAACCACTCAGCTAAAAGCTAATTAGGAACATATGTTTTGACCATTCGATGATGACAATGATAGTCATGAATATGATAACAAATGTGAGTAGTAGTATTTTCTTTAAAGTTGGTCAACATTTCTGTTCCAATTTCATATCTAACTGGTAACTGGAAGTAGGTTACGAATGTGGTGGCTAAGGGTGTAAAGTTGTCAAACGAAGCTCGCGGTAATTCAACATACCAATTTGTAGTCAGACCAGTAATTGTTCACTAGAAAATACGTAGTCTAACTCAATCATCATTCAGGGAGTTGGATTAAAACCATAAATGAAAGGTCATAACATCGTTGGATGGATCTTCTCCAGGTTGTTGGAAATAATACAGAGATGGGGGGTTGAATCAGTATTATCAAATCAGATACTTTTCATTTTTCTTACTCAGATTCATATACGCTACTTCAGTTAAGGATATCCGCGTATATATGCAATTATGTTAAAAGAAACTAGCGTACATCCCGTAACTTTTATGATTTAGTTAGTTCATCTTTAGTGAATGCATCAGAACATTATTAACCATATGAATAGTAAACAGAATAGATCATCACACATAAAGAGCACACATGAACACCATGATATAAGGTGGAAACCCAATGTGGGTCAAAACCACCTGCTGCAAAAGAAACTTCTTTTACAATGTACTGGTGCAGTCCTTTACTAGTACGCATGCTTCTAACTGCAAAAGGCTACAACCTTCTTAACGCTTGTACTATCCATTCCATTTACTAGTACGTAGGCGCTGGCCTACTGAAGGCTCCAACCTTCACTCGTTTTCCAGCTGCTACTCGAAGGGAGCTACAACCCCATGGCTCTTGTATTGGCCAATATGTTTACCAGTACATAGGTGCCAGCCTACAATCATCCAGGAACCACGTTTCATACATTTTCATACTAGATCCATAAAACAATCACCATTGCAATACAACCTGCATCATAAATCTCTGAATCACCCAATACTAAAACCCTGTCAACAACACAATCTACATAAGTCTGCAACAACAACCAAATCCAATAGAAACTTCAAATATCATACTTCATACTGTATACGCTACTTGGACGAACCAAACCTGCGTATATACGCATTTTTACCAATGACAACCCCCGTACAGATTTCCAAATTCTAACTCATAACTTTGCAACTATTTTAGACAACATCACATACCCAAATCATAACATTTATACAATAAACATGCATTAATAGATCTAGTCTATCCATAATCAAACCATATAATGATAATCATTCCATCCTTAAGATCATAATCCATCGTTCATCATCCTTCACATGAGTGCCTCTTGGTTCAAATCAAGCAAGGCATCACCAACCCATAACCAACATCTAGATCTCACACTTTATCAGATGTTCATCACTTGCTCACTCTTCCCCCCTCTTGGCCTAATGATCTTCTCCTTATATAGGTTTAGGCTTCTCTCAATACCATGGTCCAAAACCATGTAGAACCAATACCTTGGACGCAATACTTGGGGTAGTCATTTCGAACCAAATACCATGGACCAAATACCACGGACCAAAACCACGGTTTCTGACATGTACGAGCCTTTCCTTCGGTGAACCTGCATGTGTACGTGTACGTGCCTTTTGCTCAGATAACCCACATATACACGCACTTTAATCACGGTCAACCTGTGTATATCTCTCTCTTTACCTGTTTCACTATGATCTGTCCTTTAAGTGAGTTGCCTTCACCTGTATCATACCTCTGAGTGAGTTGCCGTCAAGGGCAACACATGAATCATAATGCGAACAATCTCCCCCTTTGGACTTGATGGCAACAACCACACCAAGTCACTCTCCCCCTTTGACATCAAGGGCAAAGGGTGGACCAAGATATTCTCTTCTTTGATCTTCATCTGATGTCCATACTCCCACTGAGTATCTGCTGAAATCTTTGATTCAGCGCCCCCTTTGCATATGCCAAGATGTACCAATCTGTCCATGCTCCCGCTGAGCACATGCAAGGTCTTCAAAAGCATAAAATGACTCTATACATACATCATTCTCCCAACCAAGTGGGAATTGTTTACATATGACAACTAAGTACATATACATGACTCACCAACAAGAACCATTACATCATCCATCCCATGCATAGTGGGGCTATAAAACAAAGACCAGCAATCTAATCAAGACCAACATCTACCATGTATGATCTGTACCATAAGCAATTGTCAGTAGCATCCAGACCTGTAACGTGCAATACCATTCTTTTGACTTACCAACAATAAGTACCAAGATGTATCATTTGGCTACATAAGCATCATCACCAAAGAATTCTCATCAAAAATGCCAACAATGCATTATTTAATTATACTCTCCCCCTTAACCTGTGCCATGCTATCATCAAATAGTGACTGAACCATATCAGACTTCTGTACCACTGCTTTCTTTCAGAACATCATATACGTGACTGTGCAGCGTCTAACTCACGTATATACATGACTTGTCTTCATGAAACATGCGTATGAGATTTAGAACACAGAGGTTTCACATTTTCAGCTTCCTCTAAGTTTATCATGTCTGTGTACTCTGCTATATTACCCCTTTCTGGCTGTACTTCCTTTCTCTTCCATATCTTCATCTGTGATGATGTTTTCTCCTTTTGGTATGGTGCCCAAAATCTTTTCTTGCATTCCTTTGCTATGTGTCCAAGCATGTTACATGCATAACATCTGATATGTTTCTTATCCCTTCTATAGCAATCAATAGCTTTGTGACCAAACATATTGCAAGAGAAACAATATCCTTTGAAGTATCTGGAATGTGAAGATCTTTCTGTGTGTGGGTCTTGAACCATTCTACTTCTGCGTCTAGCTGCAACATGTCCATGATTATGACATACATAACATTCAACATTATTCATTGAAGGAAATAATCGTCTATCACTTCCATAATTAGGAGCAAAATATTTTCTTTGAGGAATTTCTTTCCTTGGTTGCTGATGGGATTGACCTCTCAACTTCTTGTTTGGGATTTCAGATTTTGCATTACAATTATTTGTCTTAGTTCGTGAACTAGATTCACCTTCAATAGACTCATAAAAGCCAAGACCAGTTTTAATAGCAAGAGTCCTTTGACTACTAAGAATATCATCCAAGATCTTAGTACTATCTTGAAATCGTAATAGTTTATCTTTTTCTTCTAATTTACCTTTCATGATATTTACCTCAACTTGATGTTGTTCTTATTTTTCCAGACATTGCTTCTTCAAGCTATATTCCTTCTTCCACTTGTTTCCTTAGTTTGAGAATCTCATTTTCTTGCTCTTCATTCAGCACCTGCAGCATTTGACGAACTCTGAAAGTACATTCTAGCAGAGCTTTTAAGCTGATAATTTCTTCTTTGAGGGAACTCTCCCTTTTTCTAGGTAGATCTTCTTGATCTATGATTTTATCTGATGCTTCATTTGCTTGTCCATCTTCAATCTGAGGTGATTCAGGATCTAAATACTTGCTTCCACTCATCGGCAGGCTGTCATTGTTCCTTTGAGCTGTCATCTTCTTTTCATGGGCTTTCTTTCGCATTGTTCTACGGATCTCCTTCAAGCGATCAAGATTCTACCAAAGGACCCGCTTTGATAGCAATTGTTGGAAATAATACTGAGAGGGGGGGGGGGGGAATCAGTATTATGAAATCAGATACTTTTCATTTTTCTTACTCATATTCATATACGCTACTTCAGTTAAGGATATCCGTGTATATACGTGACTGTGTTAAAAGAAACTAACATACATCCAGTAACCTTTATGATTTAGTTAGTTCATCTCCAGTGAATGCATCAAAACATTATTAACCATATGAATAGTAAATAGACCAGATCATCACACATAAAGAGCACACATGAACACCATGATATAAGGTGGAAACTCAATGTGGGTGAAAACCACCTGCTGCAATTTGTTTCTACCTTCCTTTAATAAGAAACTTCTTTTACAATGTACTGGTGCAGTCCTTTACTAGTACACAGGCTTCTACCTGTAGAAGGCTACAACCTTCTTAGCTCTGTACTAGCCATTCCATTTACTAGTACGTAGGTGATGGCCTACTGAAGGCTCCAACCTTCGCTCATTTTCCAGCTGCTACTAGAAGGGAGCTACAAGCCCCTGGCTCTTGTACTGGACAATATGCTTACCAGTACATAGGTGTTAGCCTATGATCATCTAGGGACCATGTTTCAAACATTTTCATACTGGATCCATAAAACAATCACCATTGCAATACAACCTGCATCATCAATCTCTGAATCACCCAATACTAAAACCATGTCAACAAACACAGTCTACATAACTCTGCAACAACAACCAGATCCAATAGCAACTTCAAATATCATACTTCATATTGTATACGCTACCTGGACAAACCCAACCTATGTTTATATGTGCTTTTACCAAAGACAACCCCTGTACAGATCTGCAAATTCTAACTCTTAACTTTGCAGCTATTTTAGACATCATCACATACCCAGATCATAACATTTATATAATAAACATGCGTTAATAGATCTAGTCTATCCATAATCAAACCATATAATGATAATCATTCCAAGCCTTAAGATCCCAATCCATCGTTCATCATCCTTCACATGAGTGCCTCCTGGTTCAGATCAAGCAACGCATCACCAGCCCATAACCAGCATCTAGATCTCACACTTTATCAGATGTTCATCACTTGCTCACTCTTCCCCCCTCTTGGCCTAATGATCTTCTCCTTATATAGGTTTAGGCTTCTCTCAATACCATGGTCTGAAACCATGTAGAACCAATACCTTGGACCCAATACCTGGGGTCATCATTTCGAACCAAATACCATGGACCAAATACCATGGACCAAATACCACGGACCAAAACCATGGTTTCTGACATGTATGCACCTTTCCTTCTGTGAATCTCTGTTTGTACATGTACACGCCTTTTGCTCAGATAACCCATGTATATACGCACTTTAATGATGGTCAACCTGTGTATATCTCTCTCTTTACCTGTTGTACTATGATCTATCCTTTGAGTGAGTTTCCATCACCTGTATCATACCTCTGAGTGAGTTTCCATCAAGGACAACACTTGAATCATAATGCCAACAATCTCCCCCTTTGGACTTGATGGCAACAACCACACCAAGTCACTCTCCCCCTTTAACATCAAGGGTAAAGGGCAAACCAAGATATTCTCTTCTTTGATCTCCATCTGCTGTCCATACTCCCCCTGAGTATCTGCTGAAATCTCTGATTTAGCTCCCCCTTTGCATATGCCAAGATGTACCAATCTGTCCATGCTCCCCCTGAGCACATGCAAGGTCTGCAAAAGCATAACATGACTCTATACATACATCATTCTCCCAACCAAGTGGGAATTGTTTACATATGACAACCAAGTACATATACATGACTCCCCAACAAGAACCATTACATCATCCATCCCATGCATAGTGGGGTGATAAAACGAAGATCAGCAATCTAATCAAGACCAACATCTACCATGTATGATTTGTACCATAAGCATCTGTCAGTAGCATCCAGACCTATAAACTGCAATACCATTCTTTTGACTGACCAACAATAAGTAACCTGTATCATTTGGCTACATAAGCATCATCACCAAAGACTTCTCATCAAAAATGCCAACAATGCATTATTTAAGTATACTCTCCCCCTTAACCTATGCCATTCTATCATCAAATAGTCACTGAACCATATCCGATTTTTGTACTGCTCCTTTCTTTCAGAACATCATATACGCGACTGTGCAGCGTCTAACTGACGTATATATGTGACTTGTCTTCACGAAACACGCGTATGATATTTAGAACAGAGAGGTTCCACATTTTCAGCTTCCTCTGAGTCTATCATGTCTATGTACTTTGCTATATTACCTCTTTCTGGTTGTACTTCCTTTCTCTTCCATATCTTCATCTGTGATGATGTTTTCTCCTTTTCGTATGGTTCCCAAAATATTTTCCTGCATTCCTTTGCTATGTGTCCAAGCATGTTACATGCATAACATCTTATATGTTTCTTATCCCTTCTATAGCAGTCAACAGCTTTGTGACCAAACATATTGCAAGGAAAACAATATCCTTTGAAGTACCTGGAACGTGAAGATCTTTCTGTGTGATGGTATTGAACCATTCTACTTCTGCATCTAGCTACAACATGTCCATGATTATGACATACATAACATTAAACATTATTCATCAAAGGAAATAATCGTCTATGACTTACATAATTAGGACCAGAAGATTTTCTTTGGGGAATTTCTTTCCTTAGTTGCTAATGGGATTGACCTCTCAACTTCTTGTTGGGGATTTCAGATTTTGCATTACAGTTTCTTGTCTTACTTTGTGAACTTGATTCACCTTCAATAGACTCATAAAAGCCAAGACCAATTTTAATAGCAGGTTTCCTTTTACTACTAAGAATATCATCCAAGATCTTAGTACCATCTTGAAATCGTAATAGTTTATCTTTTTCTTCTAATTTACCTTTCATGATATTTACTTCAACTTGATGTTGTTCTTATTTTTCTAGACATTGCTTCTTCAAGCTATCTTCCTTCTTCCACTTGTTGCCTTAGTTTGAGAATCTCATTTTCTTGCTCTTCATTCAACACCTGTAGCATTTGACGAACTCTGAAAGCACATTCCAGTTGAGCTTTTAAGCTGATAATTTCTTCTTTGAGGGAACTCTCCCTTTTGCTAGGAAGATCTTCTTGATCTATGATTTTGTCTGATGCTTCATTTGCTTGTCCATCTTGAATTTGAGGTGATTCGGGATCTAAATACTTGCTTCCACTCATCAACAAGCTGTCATTGTTCCTTTGAGTTATCTTCTTCTTTTGACGCACTTTCTTTCCCATCGTTCTACGGATCTCCTTCAAGCAATCAAGCTTCTACCAAAGGACCCACTCTAATACCAATTGTTGGAAATGATACTAAGAGGGGGGGGGGGGGGGGGGGGG